>VWZW01006708.1:466538-538601 GCA_013397115.1 Edolisoma coerulescens
CGCGGAGAACCGGCAGCAGCGGCGCTCCCACTTGTGCGAGTCTCCTTTCCCCTCGCCCGGCCAGGCCCACCCCGGCTGAACGGCGGTGGACACCGAAGGCACCGACGAGCCCCCAGGAGCCCACGGCTTAGCAAAGCGGAGCCCTGCTTGTACCTCTCCCGCAAGAAGAACGGGGGAGGCATCTTTCAACACCCTTCCAGTGGGCAGGTAACTCCTGCCGAGGACGGGCGGACCTGCCGGCCCGGCGGCGCAGACGAGTCCGCCGGCCGGCGCCAGGCACCTGCCCCGCTGTGTGAGCGGGAGCCGGGCCCTGCGGGGGTCTGCGGGCAGCGACAGGCGCGGGATCCCTGGCGGCAGCTCTGCTGCTGGCTCCGGGCATCGTGAAACTACGGCCACTGCTCAGGGTCGGTCTTCACGCTGTACAGTAAAGAACCGTCCTGCAGAAATCTGCAGTAACTGACGACGAGAGGGGGGAAAATATTTCCTGAAGGAAATCTGCTTTAAAAGAAGGCTTGACTCAATTAGGAAAAATGGTGCATTTTCTCTTCTGCTATCATACCCTGACATAACTAGTATTAACTGGAGTAAAAACCCCTTGCCATCAGTTGAATTAATTGAAAGGAACTAACTCGATTTAAAAACAAAGAAGTTGCCCAGTCTAGACAGCACTAGTTGAACGTACAGTCTCCTATATGTTACATGCCAGATCTCAAGTAGCTTCAGTGATTTGCAGCACAGAATTAAAGTATGGCTGTCTACCCGCAAAACAAGTACATGGAATTGTTTCGTAGCTGGTCCACAAAAATCAAACATCTTCCGCTCTGGGCAAACAAGGCTTGCAGATTTAGCATACTTTAATATATATTTTCCTTTTGCTATAGAAAATGTCTGCTGCGGAAATGTATGAACAATATCATTTAAGTCAGAAATACAGGTATCCTTCCCATTGCAGTCCTCCCTGGACACAGAAATTGTCACTAAGGCAGGAAGGAAAACATTTTAGCTGTTTTATTTAGAAAAGTTAGGACAGCTGCCTCAAGACCTTTCAGGAATTCTGCATTATTTCCCAATGGATGGGTTACCTCCTTTAATCTCTTTGACGCTCACAAAATTCACAGTTTTAGATAAGAGTGGCAACCACCTCATTCTCAAAGTGCAAGGATAAGAAGCATTTCATTGACTCTCTGGAACCAGAAATTCCTGTCATAACTAGCTAAGACTTCTTTTGCCTGTAGCTTTTCCTCCCCTACCCAGTGAACTGCTATTTCACATTCTTGCATATTTTCAAGAAGACACACCAGCAGCTGAATTGCAGAATGGGAAGAATACCTATCAGGCAGCAGAGTATCATCGTTACCCACTGGCAATCCTGTCCTGTGACTCCACCAGCCCTAACACTCCAACAGTCAGCAAGACCATTAGTTTACACAGTTCTTATCTCATGGCCGTTTGGTTTCAAACCCAAACTAAATTATCAAGTCGTAACTCCACCCACCTGAATTTACTCCAAATGCTTCAGACGTCTTCCTGAGTGAATCAACATGCCTCTTTATTGGCAAGCAAGGAGATTTATTGCATTTATTATCACTTGTAAAAGTCAAGTGTCTTGAAAGACTACCAAGAAGAATTCAGCTAATGAGAAGTACTTCTGAAGTGAGAAGGGGAAAGCCTCATGAGATGCAGGGTAGTATGCAAAGAAAATGATACCCTGAATTTATTATGTATGCATTCCATTCAGCTCAGTTCTGTTCAAAATCAGTGGCTAAATTCCCCATCAATATTGGTGGAATATGATTAGTTCCAGAGTTTTCTGGTTTTTCCATGGCAGGTAGAAACTTCCCCAGAGTGCACACTAAAGCTTGCATTGAAGGGCCACTGTGAGACATCCACTGTGCAGACAGAAAAGCCAGCATGGTAAGCACAGGGGCAGCAGCAGGTGGTGGAGAAGGTTAGGAGAGCAGGGGGACAGGCTGCCCGCTGGGTCGGAGGGCTGGCAGACCCTGCTTGGTGCCCCATGAGAGGCAGGAGTGCGGGGCAGCCTCTCGCTGGCTCCCACTTGCTCCTGAGCTCAACAGCAACTGGAGCTGCTGACTTGCAGAGCACTAAAATACCAGCAACAAGGTAAATACTACTATCCTGCCTCTTGGGAAGACTGTTCCCCAACTTCTGACTCTTTGCTGGAATATCTAATACAACTAATTTAAGAAGGAGTACACAGCCTCACACAGCACCATTGAAAGAACATTAACTGCTGGCTTAGAGACTACAGCAGCAGCAGAACAACTAATACGTGGCCATCAAGTAACTAAATACTCACTGTAATCTCAGGCAAGCCACCAAATTTATTAGGGTGTTGATTTCCCCATTTCTGAGACAGCAATAATAAAAATTCATTTAGCAAAAGATTTGCAACACTGACAGATGAAACTGTTTGTACATCAAGACCAAAGTACTTGCCGTACTGAAGGCTGATTAGAAGTTCCAACAGTGCAGGGCTGCACTTTAGCCTTGTGGGCTAATATACAACAGTCTAATCTTTCCACTCAGATTTCAGAATACCAACTGCAGATGTTGCAGTATCTTATTTAATGAGGATTTCCAGCCATCTCCCTATACTCCTTTATCTCTTATCCTCCTCTAGACTGGAATCCCTGAAAATTTCCCACAAGCCATCAAGCACACAAGCACAGCAAGGGTCATGGACTCACGGGCTCATCTTCCTCCCTCAATCTCCGTCTCTGCTGGGAACATCTTTCTTTGCTAGTATTATGACCATGTGTCATGGTTTAACCCCAGATAGCAACTAAATACCACAGAGTAGCTTGCTCTCCCCACCACACACAGTGAGGAGAGGAATCCAAATAAAAGAACAAAAAACCCCCTTATCTCAACTCATGGGTTGAGATAGGAATAGTTTCATAATTCACACAAAATAAAAGATGATGATGACGATGATGATGATAGAAATAATACGAGAAAGAGGAACAACACCCAAGAGGAACAAATAATGCACAATACATTTGCTCACCACCTGCTGACTGATGCCCTGATCGTCCTCCTGGCCAATTCCCCCACAGTTTATATACTGGGCATGATGCTCTGTGGTATGGAAAATTCCTTTGGCCAGTTCAGGACCCCTGTCCTGGCCATGCTCCCTCCTGGCTTCTTCTGCACCTGCTCGCTGTCAGAGCACAGGAAACTGAAAAGTCCTTGACTTAGGGCAAGCACTGCACAGCAACAACTAAAACATCAGTGTGATATCAACATAATTCTCATATTAAATCCAAAAATACAGCACCACTGTCCCCAGTCAAAAGCAGGACACCATGTCACATGACCTTGCTAAATACTTCTACTCTCTGCCTTCTGGCCTCACCTGCCACAACTCAACAGTCCTGCACTATTTATCCTCACCTTTAAGCCCCTCTTCCTAACTTGGTCTCCAATTACCATGTCTTTATTGACTGGTATCCTTGTCAATGTTTATTGTCTCTGCATAAGAGTCAGATTTCTTCCCTGAAGTCTGCTGCAAGTTTGCCAGCAAAGCTTGGTCATTAGGATTTAGAATTTGACATGCAGCTGTACAACAAACCCTTCCTTATTCTTAAGCGTCCTGATGTACTTTTCAAAGAGAGATGCGGACGGGGCTGCTGACACTTGTGATCAGACCCTCAGTGTGGGACACAGCTCAGGCTCTGACACCTGAACACTGACCATATCATTTTGTGTCAGTTCTTTCCCCATGCAGAATGACTGGTGTGTCCCCATCAGTCTTGGTACTTCCAATCTTCTGCTTTCTCTGAGGCAATGGATTTAATCTTGAACAGAGCACAAGCACATTGGACACCTTCAAGAACTTGTAAAAACTAAATCATGAATACAGTATGTGTTTATTCATTTCCTCTTTCACAACTCCTGTTCCCAGCATTCTTCTCCTGCAGTATCAACACTTCTTTATTTTTAACCACAGCAGACCAGCCTGGTTTTGTTTTTTGCACTAGCCTGCTTTTGGGGCAGAGAAACATCCACGTCTGAATTCCTGGAACAGTACCAGAACAGCCAGAGTCTCTGCCCTGTACAGAGGTAACACACCTAACAGGCTGACAAACAGTGCCCTGCTGCCCTGAAACAGATCAGCTCTGGCTTCACAGCTGCTCCGAGTGCAGTTGTACCCTGCCTGCCTGTCCCAGGGCTTTTGCAAGCATGCACTCCCCTTTCTTCACCCACAGCAAGCACTAAGCTATAAGCTGCCCATGCAATGAAAGCCCAGCTTACTCCAGCTTATCAACAGAACTATCTTCTTCTCATTCACTCAAGAACATGGAATCAGATTTACAAAGCATTTTCCCAACCTTGCATTTAATTACTCTTCAAGTTCTCATTTTCCCCAGCAAGTGAAACCCAATAGGAACAGAACTGAATCTGTGAGAAAAGGAGCTCCAATACAAAGCTTTGTCAGAAATGTGAGCAAACGAAACTATCTACGGCATTTCTGTTTCATAGGTTAAAATAAAATTAATTTCTCCCAATAAAATCCACAGTTTTTATTAAATAGCTCCTTTATAAATTAATGTATGCACATTTACAATGTTATTATAGTAACACTTGCAGCTTCTAGGAAAATGAGTATACTTAGTGCTAAAATTACATACAGCTGAGAAGCTACCAGCAATTGTGTTTCTGTACATGAGCGTGGTGGGAGGAGAGCATCATGCATGCTCATTTGTCCAACATATATTTGTTAAAATGGGTCCATATGAGAGATGCTTTCACAGTGTAATTACCCAACATACAAGGACCCCAAGCACAAACCTAGCTTATACTGGGAAAGGGAAGTTTCTGCCAGTGCAGCTTATTTGAGTAGCCTAGTCAGTGGAAAGTAAAATGTTGCTGAGATAAACATATCTTTACTGGAGTCTTCTGCTATAATGGCTATATTGGTCTGAACTCACCTAACTAACTCAGTTGGTACATTAACTGTAATACAAGCCAGTATTTCTGTTACAGTTGCAGTGTTTAAAGAGGCTGAAAAATGAAAGAACTGTTTTCTGGAGTTTGGTGCTCAAACTCTGCTATCTGTTGTAAAGGTGTAATGCCACAAGGCGTGGCCTGGCGTTATCTCAACATCAGTATTCACCACTTGGCAGCTGAAGTCAAACTTACAAGTAATCAGCAGAACCAGAAATCAACTGTATTTTTGTTCTCAAAAGCAGTGTGGATGAAAAGGAGCAGCTAACACTGCAGTAAGTAAAGATCAGAAATTTTGGGGAAAACTACAATGGAGGACCATGTTCTTTTTATAAAGCTCCCAAACTGCATTGCCAAGTGGAATTTCTAAAATAAGACAAAAATTATTTCAAGTCAACATCTCAAATTCTGCCTCAGCTTTCCTGAATACAAACGGTCCGTTCCATCAATAATTTTATGAATTTGTCCTTTATTTGTGTATCTATGCATGCAAAATTAAGTTGCAACCGGACCACACTGGTTCATTACCAGTCTGTGTTCACATCTCATCAACTGAAGTTCTTGGCAACTGACACTAAACATAGTTTACCATCACTATTGCTGTGAACCAGAAGCAGTTATTCTCCTCTGACCATTTGCTTGTGCCAGGTGCATTTCCTAGCCACAACTGTATTTGTGTGAGTCCCAGCTTGACTTCCAGCTCTTTGTAGCACAGGATATTCCAGGGTCCTTTCCTCTCCTCACTACTTGGCTCTACTCTTCCTGTATGTTTCTTGAACACTGTTCCCGGAGGAAATCCTGTGAAATGCGGATTCCCAGATTGCGACAACGCAGAGACAACTACGAGAGCCTGTATGAGCTGGTGCAGGGATGAAGCACAAGCATGGCTGTGCTGACCTACAGTCGCATCTGCAAAGAGATGTTGAGAGGGTGCAGGTTGTGGGAAACACACAAAGTGCCAAAAAAAGAATAAGCAGACTTCTATCTTTGGAGGGTTTTTAGTGCTACAGACCAGCCCACCAAAAGTGCCAGGGAGCAAAGAATGGAAAGCAATGAAAAAATTGCAGGGGAAGGACTAAAAAGAGTCAGTTGCAGAACCAGCTGCAGAAAGGTTCTGTGTTGTCCTGTGCTCTCCTCCACAGCCACAAGTGAGGTGGCCTCCAAGGCTGAACCAGAGAGCAGCCATCAGGCAGAGCAGGTAAGCAAGATTTTGGGAGGAAGGTGGAAAGATGGCACAGAAAAAAAGCACAGCTGAAGTACCCACATCCCAGCAGCAATTTCTATGGCCAGAGAACCACCCCCCCGGCTGCTACATTCATGTCCTGTGAGGTGGGTTTCCCTGCAAGCAGCTTTTGGCTTCTCTATGGTGACAAGAGTGCGTTATTATTATGGACTGACTTATTCACTGGGACATTAATTTCTGCCAGGCCTTTCTGGCAACAGGTAACTTCAGTGAGCAGCTGCAATGATCTGGGAGGTATGGTGCATCTGGTACCTCACAGACTTTTTGCAGGCAAATTTCCCATCCCACAGGTTTCTCACAGGGATGCCACAAGGATGGGGTGGGCCTCAGCTGCCAAAGTACTATGAAATAATCTTGGGAATGTTTTTAAACCTGCAGTCTTGTAAACATGGATAGTTGAGCCCTTTTCTTAGGTTCAGCTAGTTCCAGCACAGTTTAGTACTTCCATAAGCATTTCAAGGACAAAAAAATGTTATGGCTATGTTGTGGTTTAACCCCAGCCAGCAACTAAGTACCATGCATGTGCTCACTCACTCCTCCTGCCCCCAGTGGGATGGGAAGGAGAATCGCAGAAAGGTAAAACCTGTGAGTTAAGAACAGCCTAATAAATGAAATAAAGTACAATATTACATTAATAATAGTGTGAAAAGGGAGATATGAGAGAAGGAGAGAGAGAAATAAATCCCATCATGGACACACAAATGATGGACAATACAATTGCTTGCCACCTGCTGAGTGATGTCCAGCCCATCCCCCTGCAGTGATCAGCCCTTCCCAGCCAACACTCCCAGTTTATATACTGGGCATGATGCTCTTTGATATGGAATATCCCTTTGGCCAGCTGCAGTCAGCTGTCCTGGCTGTGCTCTCTCCCAGCTTCTTGTGCACCTGCTTGCTGGCAGAGCATGGGAAACTGAAAAGCCCTTGACTCAGGGTAAGCACTGCACAGCAACAACTAAACCAGCAGCATGTTATCAATATCATTCTCATAATAAATCCAAAACACAGCATTGTACCAGCTACTAGGAAGAAGATTAACTCCATCACAGCCAAAATCAAGACAGGCTATAACAAAATTTTTAAGAACATTTGAGGAGAAAAGTCATTTTTATTGCTTGTATGCAAGCAGAGGGTTTTACTCATTCCACATCACCTGTCACATCATCTTCAATATTCTATTCCACAATGAAAAAAACTCCCAACATGAAAACAACACAATATCAAACCAAACATCATATGTAAGAAAAAAGAAATAAGCTATGCCTGGAAAAAGCCCTGCAGATTATCGGACCACTGCTGGGCAGCAGAGTTGGGGTTTCAGCAGCAGACAGGCCAGTCGGGGCTGTGCCAGCACAAACCAGGCAGCCACCGAGCCGTCCTTTTGTCATGCCTGTGAACAGAAGACCCATGTAATGACAACCACAAAACTCACTTAAGCTCTGAAAAGGTGACTAATGAGCTCATTCATGCTGCCTATAAATTATTCACTACAGCACTGAACCCACTCAAGACAAATGGCAAAGCAAACTTTAAATACAGGGAGCATGAGCCTCCTGTGTCGTCAACTTCTGCCTGTAAAACTTTTTGCAATGCAAGGGACACTTCACTTGCTTCTGCCCCCTTGTTAAAATCACTCAAATGTTTAGACCTTCTTTTTCACTACCCCTAGCAGAGTTAAAGCAGCTGCAGCTCCTACATACTTATTTTCCCAGTGCCAAGTCTTTTTCTTTAGTAGTTCCAGGTAATCACAAAGCACTATACATAACTTTAAATTACATTCTTCAGAAATTAAAGTCTGACCTCAAAATGAAGGCCAGGTCTAAAGAAGTAAGAAGACAATAGCACATGCATGTTTAATGAGAAGCAGCCCATCTCCAGAGCCTGCACTTATTGATACTTCTGTGAACATCTATAAATTGTGCCAAAATGAAAACTGAGGTCTTAAAAAACGCAGTTTCATTTCTTAGGTGCTGGTCCAAAAATGCTTCTGACATGTTTAGAAACAGCCCATTTGTAAGAATGCTTTTGTTATCCTGTTTAGTGTGAAATAAGAGGCAGGTAATGGTTGGATGCTAGCAGCACGAGTGGTGGAGTTTGCTGCTGCGGTGGCTGGAACACGCATTTACTCTCTTCAAACAGTACTTTTCTACGTAAGATAAATTACTCACACGATTTATAAGTTAACTTTAGTAACTTGCTGCAGGTTGAACTAGCAAGACAGAGTGAACTACGGAGGGACATTAAAGACAATGTTTTATATGATGTGTCCGATCTCAAGTGGGAAAACATTACTTGCACCTCTGGTTACACAATCAACTCCAAAGGTCAGGAACAACTAGATAAAAGGGAAAGCCAGGAATTACATAGCTAAAGTCCAGTAGGGTATAAAGTAAGGTAAAGTGTGGGAGAAATAAGGCAACATCAAGGTGATATTTAAGCACAAGAATAGAAAAATGGCTAGCAAAGCAAGTTTGCAAATGAAATAAGTATTGCAGATTTCACTAATCACTCTCTTTCTTCCAAACTGTCAATGTTGTAACTAAGCAGAGTGAGAAATTCTGCACTACTTGAAGACAAAGACTTTACCACCTACCAACAACTATGTGACTAGTCTTCATTTATTTAAATCCATGATTCTGAAATTACCAGAGATGCACAGAAACCATGTTGCCCTGTTAGTACTGCTCTTTAAAATGGTGATTAGAAAAAAGCAAACACAAGACAGCAACGGAGCAGCCTACACCACATAGCATGCATGTCGACTTATCAAAAGCTGTTGTGTTTTAACCCCAGCCAGCAGCTAAGTCCTACACAGCCACTTGCTCCCTGCCCCCAGCCCCAGTTGGAATGGTAAGGAAAACTGGAAAATGGTAAAGCTCAAGAGTTAAGCACAGTTTAATGACTGAAATAAAGATAATAACAACAACAACAACAATAATAATAACAGATGAACAAGTGATGCATGATACAATTGCTCACCACCTGCTGACTGATGCCCAGCTCACACCCCTGCAGTGATCAGCCCCTGCCAGCCATCTCCCCCCATACCGAACATGATGTTCAATGGCATGGTATATCCCTTTGGCCAGTTTGGGTCACCTGTCCTGGCTGTGCTCCCTTCCAGTTTATTTCTGGACCTGCTCACTGGCAGAGCATGAGAAACTGACAAGTCCTTGACTTAGAGTAAGCACTGCACAGCAACACCTAAAACATCAGTGTGTTATCAATATTACTCTCATATTAAATCCAAAACACAGACCTCTACCAGCTACTAGGAAGAAATTAACTCTATCCCAGCTGAAACCAGGACAAAAGCTCTCCACCTAGTGAGATTCCTACGCCTCCTGTAACTGAAGGGTGTTGGCAAAGGGCTACCTTGAAACCACAGACCCCACTAACCTGCCTGGCAAGGGGCGTCCGCCTCCCAGTTCCAGTGGTGGGAAACAGCGGCACTTCCTGCAGCCAGCTCCCCACACCCTGCTCTTCATTTCCCTAATGAGGCCCAGCAGTGATGTCAGTTTTGCCCATGGCATGATTTGGTCTAAATAATAACAAACTACAGTTGGCTACATAATCAGAGGAATGCCAGATCTGGGGGAGGATCAGCAAACAAACTGGCGGTACAGCTTTTAACTGCGTGCAACAAAGTCAACACTTGGCTACAAGTGTCAGTGAATCTCTTGACTGGTCAATGCCACTACTCTTGTTGACAGTGCTCTGGATGGCTTTGACCAAAGAGGTCACCTGGGAGGGTTCCTGAGATACCGGTCTCAGCAAACTCCTGTGAGACTCCCATGCCATGATAGGGCACACAGCCAGCACCGGGTAACGCTGACCACCACCCAGGGGCCAGCTGATGCTGCTGAGGCGAAGGCAGCTGGATTATGCTGGGTACCAGCGCAAACGCAGCCCAGTCCAAAGCCACTCTGCGGCTGTTACCTCTACTGGAAAACTGGTCCTGCTAATCCTCCTTCCTCTTGGCTCTCCAAACAACATAATCTCATAGCTCTCAAGACCCCAGCATATGCCAATCAGTGGGGAACGCTGGGCTACTCTGTGCTTTGGTCATATCATTACAACAACCTGTAGGTATTTCTTACCAGCAGTCAGAAAATTCAGATGTTCACAAAGCAAAGACTCATAGATTCAACAAATAGGAAAAACTGTGACCCCCTTTAAACTGCACAATGCTCACCTCCTTATAAAAGAAATTGTCTCTCTGCTCATCCATTACCACACACATGTCCCAATCCAAAACAAGCCAAGATTTATATGCTCCAGTGATTACAGGGTAGTCACTTTGCCGAGTGAGAAAATCTGTAAGTGCTGACCAGATGAGGCCAGACAATACACGTATCACCCTTACTTTCATGTATTTCTGTCCATTGTCACAACCTCTACAATAGTGCAGAAGGCAAAACAAATGGGCTGAAACAAGCACTGCCATCAGTAACTTACTACCTGTTCTTCTGCTACAGCTCTGGTCTTGCACGCTTCTGTACACAGCCAGGGTTGACTCAGAATTCCCATATACACATATCAGATTTAGGGTGCCAGAGACATGCTGCACTCACATGTCAAGTGTGGGTCTGCAGCTGGGCCCTTAGTGGTACATATATTCGTGTGTGTGAATGCACACCATGGCAAGTGTGTGCTCAGCTCTGTTGAAGACTAGGATTTTAGTTGTCAAGTGCCCAAAGGGGGTCCTTACTGAAGTTAACGGGTTCCACTTGAGCAGTTTCTTCTCTTGTAGTTCAGGCAGATGGAATAAGATCTTGAAATTGGCCAGGTGGAAATTTATGCCTGCGCTTGCCTTACTGAGAGGGAAGTGTGATGCTGGCGCCGGCAGAGTCCTTAGGGAGCTGGGCTGAAGCTGTCCTCAGGTACCCCGGTGCTCTGTGGCTCTGTGCACTATTTGATTGCATCCTTGGATTTATGCCAGGGCTAATCAGCATCCAACCCTCTACCTTTATTTCTTCCTTACCTCCCTGTCACATAACTCCATTTACTGTTTACTGTAAGAGTTGAAGAAGTCAGTCAGAGCAAAGCTCCTCTTGCCCACGTCCTGGTTCCAGCCATGTCCTAAGGATGAACAGGGCAAACGCACAGCGATACTCTGCAGCATTCTCCTGTACTTCCAGAGACCTGCTGCTTAAAAGCTGAGGCTAAAGACGCAATCAGATCTTGTGGTATGCTGTAAACCCAAAGATATTATTTTTCTATCAGCTTTCAGAAAGGTTCCTGTAAGCTTCAGCATCAACAACAGCCTGTAGCAAGAAGTTCCACGCTTTAACTACTGACTGTGTGAAAAAAATTCTTCCTTTGCTTTAAACGTGTCACCTCATAGCTTTGTTTGAAAACCCTATTTCTTGTATATTATGGTAATTATCATATATCTAGGACACATGACTCAGGCCTATGCAGCCTTCTCTTGATTTTATAGTGCCTTCCTACTGCTCCAACAGTGCTACTAATAATCTGCATTTCACCCTCTGAAAACACTACAGGTGTACATAAACACCAGAAAATAATATACCTATACATACCTATCAATGACCATCTAATCATACAATCATAATTATCAGGTTTGCGTCTACCCAGATAAGAGAAAAGGGAGTTATTTTTCAATAAAATGGTCCTAAAACTCTCCCTTGTAGTCTTAGCCTGTAGCTTTTCCCCTTACAGACTTACTTGAAGTGCCTGGAGCTTTTCCAAGCACTTAGTATATCTATACAAAATGTGGAAGCAGATCATTCCAGCTGACGATATCTTTATCCATGAAGAGAACAGCAGCTGGAAAATGCTGCCTCACACAAACAATAACTGTAACAGATCAGGCCCTATGCAGGTTCAGTCCTTTAAAACAGCTGCAGCTTCAGAGTCACCAAACTTCTCAGGGCTGCTCCACTATAGGTCCATGCCTCCAGCTTCCACCTGTCATCTGCCTAAGACAGCAAGAGCATGGCCAAGGTGGAAACGGTCTGGGAGATGAGGAAGGACCACGGAGCACGGTGGGAAGGGCTACAGGGAAGCAACAGAGTGTGCTTTCAAGGAGCAGTGTGGAGCTAGGTCAAGTCCGGGGTGGTCATGTGGGAAGCAATGGCCTTGCGTCATCTTCTGCTAAAGTTTCAGCTCTGGCCCCACATGAAAAGGACAACAACCGCCCCTCCAATAACCCACGGTCGTCATTATACATGATCCTTGTGCTTGGATCAATGGAATAATAAGTGATAAATAAGTGTGAATGCATGAACTTAATTTCCACTGAAAGCATCCTCAATCCTTCACCTGTGCTTGCAGCTCCTGGGAGCAGTTCCTAGCTGCGGCGCACAGTGCAGGGCAGGGGACCTGCCCATTTGAGGCAAAGACCAGCAATGTGTCAAGGCTCAGCTGGCAGGATGTTTGTGAAAGCAGCTCAGTTCAGTCAACAATCTCCCCCTAGAGTCCAAGTACATCACCTCAAAAATATGTCTCCGCTCTTCTGGCACAGAGCCTGGGAACCCAAATTTGTTTCTGATCCAGGTCCTCTAGCTGGCAGTGTAACAAATTGCTGTCCTGACACCAGGATGAATAAAGTCATTTTTCACTCATTAAGTTATTCAAAAATAGAGCAGGAGCTTTATTTAAAACAAGAAAGTAATATGCTGGAAATTGACAGAGAAAAGAAGCTCTTTTGCTTTATAAACCACAAGGATAAAAGACTGAGTTAGAACAACACGAGTTAATATCCCAAGGAGCTCGACCAAAAAAGAAGATACTCGGGTTACAGATTCTACTGCTTCTGTAAGCTAAGCCTAACGTTACATCCATGTCAGGCAGTCTGGCTTTTCCTGCAGATCACTAATATTTTTCCCTGCAGTCTAGAGAATGGCTTCAGGCAAAACGGCACAGGTCCATTTCAGCTGTTGAATTGGATAACCTATGGTTGCCTTCCCCCATGCGCCCAGGATACGGTGAAGTGTGCTGTGGTGGGTGACACCTCTGCTGTTCTGACTGCACCTCTCTGGGGTGTGAGGCATCACTGTCTTTCCCAGGGCACAATCCCACAGCTGCTCCTACCAGGAGAGGCAGCCCTGAGATGAGAAGCAGGACCCTGAGAATGAATTTTACCTAACAAACTGCGAGGACTCCACCGGACTTCTGTCAGTGGCTGGTGACAGGGTAACGACAGTGCCTTTAAACCCGAGGTGTTGCTCAACAGCAAGTTAAAGAAGAGCAGACAGGTGGACCTTGTGTCACCTGATGGTAACATGACTACAGCTGATTCATGTATCAGGAGACACTGCTCACCGCTCAGCAGATCTCCCTTGGACTCTCCCTTGCCCCAGTGAGGAAAAGACAGAGCGGCCACATAAGCTGCTCATGCTGACTTGCTGGCCTTGGCCTGCAAGATCTCTCCATCCTTGCCTGTCACCCACCTGAACTGGGCTGATTTACCATCAGCTTTTATTACTGACTGGGTTATTTTTCCTATTAACCTAAATCAATATACTCATACAGTAAACATCCCAAAATTCAAGTCAATATAGAAAATTCATAAGGTATTAGAGATTTATAGATATTTACAGCTTTGATTAGAGATCTTCAGATGGATGGTGCAATGGAGGCACAGGCAATAGATTAGATTTTCAAATACTGATGGTAACTTGTAAGAAAAGCACTAAAAGATTTAAAAGCCGAAGTCTCACTGACTTTTAAATGACTTTCAGTGAAGTCAGTATTGCTTCAGCCTTCAGGTACTTTCAAAAGTGCCATCTTACAGCCCTGCCTGAAGGTTTGCTTCTCTCGCTACTGACACAACGCTTGTGAGAAGGGAGGGCAGTCACAGGAGAATGTTCATCTTACAAGGCGCTTGTCTTGCCTAGGGACACCATCCTGCACAGAAATGAACATGGTCCTGGGTGTTTCTGGCCCTCGGCCATTATACAAAGCAGAATGGCCAAACCAGCTGTGGCTGCTCTTAGTCCTGTGCCCATTCTGCTCCACTGCCAGCAGGAGACAGCAACACAGACAACCAAACTGGTGTCTCCCTCTCCTGACAGCTCTGCTTTTCATTTCTCATCAGCAACACACCCTCTTATACAGTTTATTCTGTGAAATATTTCAGGACTGTGCATTGCAAGTACTGGATTAGGTGGTTACGTCCTACTTCTATGAGGTACTGATCCCCAAAGGGAATGTGCCCAGCTCTGTGCAGACTGAGAGCACACTCAGTGCAAGAGAGGCCCGAGCCAGCCCAGAGAGATCAAACCACTGCCAAATCTTGTCTCTGCAGAATCCACTGGCCATAAGCTTAGACTCTCTCTTGCCTCCACTCTTGGGAGTACTTCTGAGCAACCGTCTAGACTTGGAAGCAACTTGAAACAAAAGGGAACCAAAACATCCTCTCGCGTGGTAATCTCTAAGGATATATCTGCTACCCCCTGCACAGTACAGTGTAGGGACAGCCAAACCACGGCATGTCCTGTAAACAATGTCCCAAAGATAAACTCACTGTCCAGGAGGCTGAACTTCTTCAAGAGAGCTCTCCTGCAGTTCAGTGGGTTACCTTTTGCAGAGCACTACGCAGGCATTCCTCTGGAGACATCAGATTGTTTCGGTTTAGTTCTTTAAAAAATCATTTTTAACAACCAAAAGTCACATTCAAAATACTTAAACTTCCTTTATTCAAATTTTTTATTTAAGTGAATGAAAATGTACCAATAAATGAAAACTTGTCTTTTTGTCCTGGACTTCTACTCTGCAGAACACAGACTCTCTGCCCAGAAACATCTGTAAGACTCTTATACAGTATTTCTTTTATTTAAGTAGGTCACCTGACAGGGGAAAATATCTGTGCAAAATTTCAGTGAAGCCGACAGATTTCTGATTAAGACTGGCACCTGGCAATAGCTATAGACTTCCACACATTTATCCCTCGCAGCACAGAAGTCATACATCTCATGCTAACTCACATGCTTATGGAAAAAATCTGCATACATTTATACAAAACGTAGCAACCTCCTTCAATGCTTTTAGATCATCCTCTAGAAAAACAAAATAGCACATATCTCTAACAGAGTTCTGAAAGTGGATCAAAAATCCTATATAAGGAGAGACTTCTGTATTTAGCTCCAATTAATTTGACTTCAGTACAGATATGCTGGAGCCAAAAATAAACCCTAGACTGTTTGACTCCCATTTTCTGTTCTAGCCACTACACCACACTTTGACAATGTTAGGTACTTTACATAAACGCTGGTTTCTCTCAGTACTACATATTTTCAGTTGCTTTTTCAAGTCTACTCCAAGTGGCTGCCACACAAACGTATTCTTTGAATCACAGAGTCCAATTTGACACTTTACGGAACTGCCACCTTATACAATACAACTCTTGTGATGTATCAGCTAATTCTTAGGATCTAAAAATAAGGGTTTTATCAGAATACATCTATCAGAGTTTATTACCCTACTGACTGCTGCCAGTGGAGTGCAGTATCAGGCACAGCATCCAGAAACATCTGCTTCAATGCACAGAAATAGAAACGGGACTTCAGCAAGACGTAAGGTCAAGGAAAACACCAGTAAGAGAAACAACCCAGTATGGCTGCCACCAGTTCCATGGAGACCAGGTCGCACCATTAAGCGTGTCGATTTAAGGACTTTGAAAAAAACCCCAAAACTTCACTTGGACAGTCTGAGGGCCCTGAAAAGGCAGGTCTTTCCAAATTGGCACCAAATCCTGCGCTCTTTATTCTTGGAAAGATTTTATTTACATTACTGCGATTCTGGGTAAGGACTGCAAGATGTAACACTGAGAGCAGACCTCTAATCCTGCCTCTCTGTTTACTGCATTGATTGTGCTCTTTTAGACTCTGATCTCACCATTCCTGCTTAGTGCAGGCTCCCCTCTATTGGGGATGGGGAATTAAAATGGGATTCAACTGAAAAGCTGAGGCAGAGCAGGGAATGATCTCCACACATCATCTCCATGAGCAGCCATCACCGTGGCTAAATTTAGAATGTAGGCTCCTCAGGCAGAGAGATGATCCACCATCCCTGTGGGGCACCAGTCACACAGTGCTACATAAATATTAAAATAATAATTGATGATTAATTAACAATGGCTTCCTTTTCCTCATGACCATCTCTCAGCTGCCAAAAGAAATAATCACTTCCTTTCTTCTAGATGCAGATACAAACAATCATTCAAAAACTTATCTCCGCAGAGAAGATTCACTTTCCCACTCCTTTTCAGTAAAATAATATTTTCTGCAGCCTCGGACATAAGATTCTGAACCATTCACAGGCACTCTGTTTAAGAAAGAAATACTAATTAAAAACGCCTCAGAAGCCACAACAACCAAAATAAACATCAAGAAGGGAAAGCTGAGGTACAGAAAAAAAACAAGTCAATTCATTCCCTCTTGCTCTATTAGCATGTACTCTCTAAAGACAGAAGTCTTTTAATAAAACCCAGTTTAGATGCTGTGGGGAAGTACCTTAAGGATACCTACATTCCTTCGGTGACCATAGATAGAGACATCTGACTCTGATCTTACAGCTGCCTTTTATCAGTGTATTGTTCTTGCTTTTGATATGCACCAAATGCTTTTGATAGTCACTTTACTTTCTGTAGTTAGAAAACCTCCAGAAATTCAGCAAGCAACCCACTCCTTTTCCTCATCACCTTGCTCTGTCCATCTCTTCCTAATCCAGGGCAGCCTTACTGCACCTTCACCTCCCACCAGCAAGCCATCTTGCTGGTTACTGGTCCATCATACTGTCCAGCAGATCCCATAGCTACTAGCCCCTCCTGTAACCTCCTAGTTAAATAAATAAACAAAAATCATTTTTTCTACATCTGCCATATTCTATCAGCATTCAGCCCTCAAGCTCCAAAGTTGGTGTCTGCAGCCTGAGTTCATCCCTCTCCAACTCAGCCTGCTTTCTAAATGTCAGATTCTACCAAACCCCTTCCTTGCCAACGACACTACTACTATTCTTCCTCGACATCCTTTTTCTGTCAGTTTGTATTCAGGCTTTTCCCCCCAAATAACCAGCCTTAACTTTCCCAGCTGCTCAGCACTGTAGGTGTCAACCACCTAGAAAACCCTGACCAAACCTCAAAATCTCATTTAGTTTTCAAGATAATTATTAAGATAATTATGCTTTTTAGATAAAATTGTTTCCTTGCGGAAGAAAATTTACATCATCCAGAACATCAGCATTTGTCTATGAAATGTCTTCATGGTATTTTCACTGATAATGAATGCCATCTCTAAATAATCCCCCAGGCCCTCTTTAGAGACAATTATTATAAAAACAGATCTTCCTAATGAAGATAGAGTTACTGAATCCAGAAGTTTCAAATCACTAATCAGGACAGCTGTGAGACTCTGTACAGCAGTTAGTTTTAAAAGCAGTTCTAAGATGAAGTTGGATGGCTTTCTGGAAGGGAGGGATGCTACAGCGCACAGACGAGTGAAGCCTGCGGGGCCCGGCGTGCGCGGCGGCAGCTGACCGGGGCCTGCAGGGTCACACCAGCACAGGCACGGGCGTGTGTGCGTCGTGCAGGCACAGCAGGACTGACAGCACCTGAGGAGATCGTAGGAGGAAACAAAACAACCAGAGCCCCCGGTGCAGGAAGCAGCACAGGGAACAAACCCCTCGGGGAGCCCTGGGGGCAGCCCAGCCCTAGGCAGGCTGTGGTGGGCAGGCGTGGGCAGAGCCCACGGCAAAGTCCTCAGCATGAACACACGTAGTTGCAAACATGACAGACGCTGGGATTCACCAGGTTGTCCCGCACATCCTGAACAGCACCCTGGATGTGAGAAACCACCTCTGTAAAGATTTCACCCCAGGAAGTAGTTTCTCCACACTTTCAAAGCCTGTAGCAGAAGGATGGCACCTGTCTCCACGAACAACATCTCATGCACAGGATGATGTTCACCACTATGCTAATTTTAAAAATTCCAGGGCAAACAAGTAAGGGTCCAGTCCTTCAGTCCAGATCCTGCAGCTCCGAAGTCCTTCATTCAGGCAGAAGGCTCCTGCCTCCTTATCCAAGGACAGCATCAACAAATGAGTGCAATTAAAACATAGATAATGCATCTGAGCATGTGCATTTCTCATTTAACAAGCACAGTTTAGCTTTAATTATTTATGATAACACTTTATAAGAAACTAGCAAACACAGTGCTGTAGACTCTACAAAAGAAAGCAAGCCCTTGCTGCAGGAGGCTACTTCATGGTCTCCTGCCTGGAAACCTCTGCTGGGACAGGGACTCAAACCTCACCCAGGAGAGGAATTACAAGCTGCAAGAAATAGGGCAAATGAGGATACTGAGATTGTATTTGACTAAAAACTTTCCATCAACATGAATGGCCTTACTCACAGTTGTCTGTGTTGAAATCCTCTCACCTCACATACATGTGCAGGATGGGTAGGTCCAAGTGGCTCAAGGACTCTTTAGACCTACCTTCTCCTCCTCCCTGTCCCACCAGGAAAATCAGGACTTCTTGCAAATCACTGCATTTACTGTACAAGTAGCTAAGGGGAAGGGGATGCCTTGGTCCATTTGAGCCAGGCAATGTGGGATCAGATCCTGCCCCCCAAAAGCCCACAGCCCGTGTTAGGGCTGCGGACGTCAGCAGACTGACATGCTGCACATGCCAGTTTAGTGCCAGCAGTGCCTTAAGCTCAGCTGGGGAGGAGCTTTGTTGGGAAGGCCAGGAGGAGGGAAGGGGCCATAAAAGGAAAGGGCAGGAGAGGCCTGGACATGAAAAAAAGAGAAAGAGAAGGAGCTATGAGAAGAGGGGTAGGAGCACACAACCAGCCACCCCAGGAGCACCTGTTGAACATCACCTCTGGGCCAAGGCAGTGTGACAGTGTGGCTCATCTCTGGGCACCCTCTCCCACAGCTCTCCCTTCCACTGCAGCAGCACCAGTGTTTGCTCCAGCTGCCCTGATCCCACTGCAGGCAAAGTGACCTCCTGAAGCACATCTCTGATACCCCTCTGTGGACTTGTGCCATCCTTGCCAATTCAGCTGAGGAGGAGCCAGGGCTTTTCTGTCTCTGTCCTTGTTAGCAAAGCCTCTGTCCCTGTGGACAGTGCTCACTGTTACTACTCTCAGAGACCACTGGAAATTTCAGTGGAGGGCAACACAGTAGGAGGGCCCATTCTCAGTTGCACTGCTGCCTGTCAGCTGCCACAGAACATGCTGCTCTCTCTTAGCCTGGATTAGTGCACCCAAGTATGTAAAACAGAACAGTTCAAAACTGAAAGTACTCCAAAGCCACAGTGCTAGTCCCTGCCTTCCCGAGATGATTGCAGTGTGTGAAGAACCTGTGGTATCTACTGAAATCCAAGTGTACCAGCTAATAAAGACTGTCACACTGAGCACTGCCAGGCAATTTCAGGACTTGAATGAAGAAGTATGTTCAGTTGGTTTACATGGATCATTACAGTGAGTAGATGAATAGTGTCTCTGCAGGCTCTGATATCCAACTCAAACCGATTCTGATGCACGGGTGTACAGAAAGACAGTGCAGCCCTTCCAGACAGCCATGCACCAACGCAGAGAAGTTCAAGTCTCGGGCCAACTTGGGATTGTAATTCACCAGGGAAACCTGAGACTAAGTTTAGCACTTATCTGGAATCAATTCTTTTGCCCTTACTCTATAAAAGTCAGGCCTCTTCCTTAATGAAAAAGGTGCTATGCACACTAGTTTTGCCTTTTCTATATTTCGACTTCAGGTATCGCTGGCTGTATTTAATAGTTTCGCTCCTGCAGAGCAACCTTCTGAAAAGGTCAAAACAAAACACTGGGAGCCAAATCCATCGCTGGTACAACTCCATTGACTTCAGCAGCATTACACCTGGGATAGATCCAGCCCTAACTGCCTCCATTACAGTAAGTGGAAAAGAAGTGTGCTTGCTGTCTTAACTTTACTTTTCAATTGATCTGTTCTGTTCTACTCTGTGTGTTTCATTGCAATCAATAGGAATATATCTCCTAGAGAAACTTACGGCACAAAACATCTGAATAGCTTTTAAAAAACCTGTCTTCTCGGTTTATAATGAACGTCAGGGAGATGAGAAGGTAGCAGGCATTCAGCCTGCACTCAAGCGCTTTATCTTTTAGAAGAGGATAGATGTAAGCAGCTACCGTAAATATTTTTATGTATAAGCTACATCATAACCAACAGAGATCTTCCTTAAAGATCTCCTCTTGATAGCAGGTATGAGCTCCCAGTCCTGAACAACAATGTCAAACAGAGCTCAGATATTACAGGGATGGGCACTATAAATGTTTATAAGCAGTTCGATTAGGGGGGAATAAACTTAACTTCTCTGGGACTATGTTCACATTCATCATATTCTCCTCTGCACCACGCCAGCCATGCTGATAGACTCCTTCTAGGCAGAGGTATGATTATGGGAATCTTATTTGTATTTCAAGTGCTTGTTTTCCTTTCCAGCCTTCCAAAGCTTCCTCCTTTAATTCTTCTTTACATGCCATGATGGCACTTTAACACTGTACCAGTATCCACTGCTCTGGCTGAAACACCACCCAAAGTACCACTAGCTGAGCCATTTTTAATAAGCGATCCTGGAAAAATACCACAAATCAATCATCTGGATCAGCTTTGGTCATTGAGGATGTTATGAAATGAGATGACATTACCATACTAGACAGCTCTTAGCATTAAATTGTAGTCATGTGGGTCTTTTAATTTGCCTTTTAGCATTTCACTTAAATCTTTGGCGCAGAAATATCAGAAATGTCTATTAACGCCTGCCATTATTCCAGGTTTTAATTTTTATTGCATTTCAGCGTCATGCATCGTTGCACTGGAAGGTTCTGAAAGACACTATGGACTGTGCCTGGCAGTGTGCAGGACCTCCCAAACTGGGACATGGGATGGGTGATGGGTTTGACCAAGACATGGAACAAGCAAAACTAAACTGCAGAGGCATCGCTCCAGCACACATATGCTATACAACATTTTTAGATGTGGGATTTGGATTTTGAGACAATTTACCAAGGGAGAGGCTCATCTGTGCTGGAATGTTACTGTACTCAACTACAGACACAGAATCTCCTCTGCTCAAGAAAGCTGTTTAAGGTGGTCCCTGAAGCACCAGGCACTAGAGAATATCCATGTGCGACCTCTTCCACAAGATAAAGACCCTCTATCCCAAACTGGCAACTTACGCACTCTTCTCACTGACTCCCAGTTTGAATGCTTTGTTGTGAAATTCAGTACCAACTCTATCACACAGACCCTTCACCATTTATTTCATGGAGCTCAGCCAGAACCAGTGACCAGGTCTCAGGTGCTAATGGCTGTCATTTAAAGGTTGCTTTTAATGTACAATCAGTCAAGGAAAAAGCAATTACTTTAAGGAATACTATTGTATTGATTTAGTTTGCATCACTGGGATGTCTTAGCATAATGGATAAGGCCTTCATGACCAGCCTGCCACAGTATTCCCTGTGAAAACAATCTTAAGATATAAATAATGAGGCAAGAAGGATTTGTGAAAGGAGCTTTTTCTGCTCTTTGTATTTGCTTGCTCTTCTTTTAAACTGTGTATCATTCACTTTAATGTACATATTCTGAATTGCTATGCAACGGAGAGTAATTCAATTTTCCCACCACAATCAACAAAATGTTCTTCCCTTGATCACTCCACTTTGTACATTATTTTGTGGCCACTTCAGTGTCAAATTCAGCCTTCCTTGCAATACCCAGATGCTTCTAACACAATTTACAGCCTACTTAGAGACTACCTTCTTGGAAATAATGTTAATCAGGATAATTTCTCCTCTTACTTTAAGGAGCTCTTGATTGGGTGCTTTCAATCAGCTGTTAGCCAGAGTTACCTCAGAATTTCTCAAGTTCTTATGGGGAAATGGGACAACGCCATTTAGCAGTCAGAGAGCATGTTTAATGAATCACACTAATCTCAGGGAGGGCCTATGAAACTCTAATTTGTCAGGTTTCATTACATTCAATAATGACTCTAATTTTCCTGAAGTGTTCTGCTCACTAGTAAATTATGTACCATAGTTTTGCACCCCATTTTCTCTAACTCTGTATTTGGAAAAACTGAAGGCATCTCATTCTCCACGGCCACTGCCCAGAAGGGGCCTGAAAAAGAGGGGTTAAGAGTTCACTGTCAGATGTATTTATCTCAGAAGCAGGTATAATGCTTTGCAAACAGCTAAGTGTCAGTGCAAAACCAAGCTGATTCAGGGTAATAAAAGCACTTCTGCAAAGCTTTTAGGTGACACTATATCCCTCACAAGCTTTCTCCACCCCTGCATCCATTTTATCATCCGATACCATCATTACCTTGACCAATCTGCACATTATTTCCTTTCCAAATGGATCGATTTTAAACCAGCTCATCTGCTAATGCTCAGCGCAGGTTTGGGTGATTCTCCTATTGTTTCAATTATTTCTTTGAGGAAAATTCAATCCTGTTAAGCAAACAGTGCTTTTATCTCAGCTGAAGATGCGAGAGCTGTGGTCGCCACTGACAGATCAAGAGCTTCTTATGAAACCCTCCTTTCAGCTGTAGCACCCTCAAGTGACAGAGATGGCCCAGTTTAGCTCATTACAAGAAATAGACAGTGTTAGTTATAACCCAGCACATTAAATAGTTGAGCTATTAAAACTAACCACATATTTCTGGAGGAAGATGTGCCATCTCAGCAAATGATCTGGTGATCTCCCTGGTTTTGATCTGCTGCGGCAAAGGAATGGCTTCTCAAAGAGCCAAACAAAAGGCACATATGGCTTCACCCCAATTTCCAGAGGCTAATTCCGGTTTGGAGGGAAATGTAGCATTGATCGAGATTCGGAACTGAACCTGTCAGGTTTTCTCAGATGTCTTTGGAGATTTGGCTTGGCAGTCCATAAGTAATGCAGAGTGTGCAGATGAGAAAGCCCCAGGGAGAAGAGAGTGATCACAAAGGAATAAATAGAGCAAAATAGATGATCTTCCATTTGCTGCTTGTGGGGCAAGTCCACTGTACTTTCATACCTCTTCACTCCAGGATAACAGTACCTATGTGCTTTCTAAACAGAGACTGAAGTGGCTGTGTCCACAGCCATTCAAAATCCTCTTTATAAGGTACTATATACTGAATGGGGACAAAGTAATTTGATTATAAATGTCTGCAGTCACATTTTAAACTCTACAATCATCTCCCAGGATAATTTTATGTAAAATTTTGTCAGCTATGCTAAGGAACAGTGTTTATCAAGATCTGCCTTTCACAGAGTCCAGCATAGCATTGCTGGAAATAAACACCAGCTCGGTCAGAGATTCTAATTTGCAAGCTTCTTATGCCAGCACTTATATGATTTTCCCAGTCTTGCTCAGATATGCATGAAGGGCCCAAAACAACAGCCTTACTGTAAGCACGAGACCAAAGAGAGTCACTTTCTGTTCATTATTGCCTTTAGTACACCAGCCTGGTGCTGGAAGGACCATTGTGTTGCCACCAGTGAAGTCCTGAGCAGAAGACATAGCTTTCCTACACCTGGCACTCAGAACTTGTCCAGAATAAATGAGGAGGAACTTAACTTTAAAAAATGTCACCAGAACCCAGTCAGATGATAGACCACCGTTTTACTTGAATCCTTCTAGTCCCCAAGAGAGTAGCTGCTGGGAACTAGGAAATTAGCCCTGTTCAAAGCAAGGGATTCAAATGTCTCTTAAACTTGTAAATGGCTGAAGCTGAATGCAGACTTTGTGTCTCTGCCCATCACGAGGTATCTAGAGATGCCCTGGTATGCCAAAGCAAATACAGTAAATAACCCTACTATTTCTACATGGCATTGTCATGCCTGATTTGAAAAAAGCTTTTCAAGTGAAACATGCCTTGCAATACCTGAATGCAGAAACAGCTTTCTGTCCTGCAGTGTTTTGCTTAAAATGCTTCAAATGGCCCTTGGTTTCTGTGCCTGGGGCTGATATGCACTCACTTATACCAGCAGCTCCTAGGCTCCAGCCCTCATTGAGGAAAAAGCCAATTTGTTGTTCACTGCTTTAACATCAACACAGCAAGAATCAGAGCACTTTTGAAATGTCCCCCATGATTGTGTTTGTGACTCGGGCACTTGGGAAATTCACGCCACTTTGAATGATGATGTTTTATTGGGAGAACATCAGAAGCAGCAAGATGTCTTATATTGACATATTGGTTCCACTTTGCTAGACATACGGGATCAAAGTCATCCCTGGCGGAACTCCATAACCTTCAACAGATGGGATAAATTTGGCCCCATATGCCCGTAGCAGCTGGGGACTACAATTGTTTCCCTATTTTCAGCCATATTTTGAGGATACGGAGCCTGATTTTCTGCTTGCAAAGTGACTTGAGATTTTGGCATATGTGCAATGTGAGGCAAACAATTTGTATTATCATACATGGCCCTGGTATGATTGTTAGGGTCATCTGCAGCACATACCTAAATTTTAAATTAAACACTTGCTATAAATAGCCTAGGAGGAATCAAGCTAGAGATTATTTTATCAGACACTCAGCAATCTGTTCGACTGGCTGTCCTGCTCACTAGACATGGCATCAGAGTCCCTTTTGAATGTAAAATTATGTTTTCTTCATGTAGCTTCTCCTATCATCCATTGTATTCATATAGACAGAAGCAGTTCGTAAATACCATTTCACATTCCAAACAATTTGCTATAGGCAACTACATCATTGCTTTGTTCAAATAAATTTACATAAATCATTATTAGAATGTTTTATCTTAGCAACTTTATTTTGCTCCCAGAGCACAAATTAAATGCGTGCATAAACCAGAATATTTTAGAGGGAGTTATTCCTGAATTGTTTATGAGACTGTAGACATTTCCACCTAATTTTTCATTCTTAACGTAATTTCTTTAGTTTTCTCTGTTTAGTTAAAAACTGCACATCTAATTTGCTGGGTTCTCCCTGGAAGTGTGCAATAGAATAGATGGCTGTGCCGCAATCTGTTCATCCGTCAGCCAGTGCTTCCTTTGACTCACTCCACATTCTGCTCAAAACACTTTGTGGGAAAGGCCAGGAACAACAGTAAGTCCCACTTGCTGCTTGACATGATCATATTAGGAGTAAACTGTTGTTGTTAACCAAAATTTGCAAATAAAGTCACTGGAAAATAGATCTATTTCTAGTAAATATTCCTGTGTTTGGATTAATTGAACAGAGCTCTCAGAGTCCTCGCTAGCTCAGATTTACAGCTCGGCACCCACCCATGCATCTTGTAACGAAAGGCACTGTTCTCGTTAGCCTTACTCAATTACAAACACACACCTCCTAATTGTGCTTGACTCACGGACCGCAAGGAGTGACTGGAGAAGAAAACCAGCGGCCACAGTCACCCAGTAGCTGTCCCTCAAGCCCCACACTTCACCTCGCCCAGCCTGAAGGTGCAGCAGACTGGTCCTATGGCTGTCTGTGCCCTGTGCCAGCCTTGCGTCCACTCGCCAGTGCCACAGGTGGGAGCTGAAAAACAACCAGCACCCAGCAGCTCTACAAGCATCCTGTCCTGCTCCTCTCCACCCTGTGCCCCAGAGCCAGCCTGCACGAGCACTGGTTTTGAGAGACCTGGAAGGCCCATGCAGGTCGACCTGGAGACACCAGGTCTCCACACCAGGCTGCGAACTCCCTGTTAAAAGCCCAGCTGAAGCTTTTCCAGCAATGCTGCCACCACTCCCACAGCTCCCTGGTGTGCCACAGGATCTGGCACCTCTGCACCACAGCTGTTACATGCCACAGACTTTATGAGAACTTCTGCATGACCCCTTCTTCCTCCAGAAAGGCAGCACACCACGTGTCTGCTGTCACATTTACTCCACTTGCATGTCCTGTTGTAGGCAGTGCTGGTACGTCTCAGCTGCCAGCCCATCAGCTATACATCAGTTTAAACAGACATGAAAAATGCAGCAGAAGCAGAGACACAGCTGAGAAGTCTGCATCAGCATTCAATGCAAATACTACCTGCCCCCACGGTGTTTCATCTCACTCTTGATCTCAGAGATAAGCTGGAGTTGTGCAATCTGGAACTACATCTGGGTCAAACCAGGGGTGTGGGAGAGGTTTAGGCCAGAGAATGCTCTCTTCCAGGGCCTCACAACTTTGTGCTAGCATAGATAACTCTGCTATTTGGGATAAAGGGTGGAGGGTGACTGCAGATAGTGGAAAAACCTCTTGCAGGTCCCTGCCTTTCTCCTTCCTGAGCATTCCTGGCCTCAGAAACCAGCAGAATTTCATGCAGAGCAGAAGAACTAAACTAAATCTCTTTGCTTTTACTTAATCTAAGTATACAGCATATCCTTATGGGTCTGGCCAGATCTGTTCCCAAACTAGCATATCACAGAAAATTGCATCAAATATGGAGGCTTTCCATCCCACAGCCATGGTAATACCGTGTGAATAGCAAGTAACTGAGTACTGGGAACCCAGTGAAGCTTCAGTAATACAGCCATGGAAGATGGCAATAATTTATCATCTCTGCTGTAGTCTAATCCCAGATGCACCATTTGCTAATTTATTTCCATATGTACCTGGCAGACAGATTAATCAGCCATCTCTCTCTGAAACCTAGATTGCACTTTATCCCTTTAGTAAGCAAGAGAAAACAAACATACACAGCAAAATAAGAGTCCCTTACTTTGAGGGAGGAGCGTTGTCAACCTTTACAGCTTGTGGTTTCCTTTTTCAGCTTAACAATGGCTTTTCAAAAATCTAACACCCAAATCTACTTCCACATCAGTGCATTTCTCCATCTACTGAAGTCTCTTTGCTAACGCTGGTGAAAATGAAGGCAGAGAGAGAGAATGCACATCCCTTAAGATTTCTAGACTCAGCTGGAGAGAGCAATGTGGTCCAAGGAGAGGGCAGCAGCCCTGCACCAGAGCCAGGGCCATCCCCACAGCCAGCAGTGACTCCTCTGAGCCAAGGAGGCTGTTTCTCTGACACGGTTTGCAGAGTAGCAAAATCAAGATAATAATATTTTACAAAACATTTTGAGCTCTACTGAACTAATTACTATTATCAGCAGCAATGTGCTTCTGATACACTAAGCCCTTCTTCTGGAAAACTCTGCAAAGGGGCCGCGCTTGCTGGAGCTGAGCAGCTGTTAGCACTTCAGAGATGTTATCGGTAATAAATACAGCGTCAATTCTACGCCTGGTGCCCTTTAAGGATCTGTTTGCAATCCACTCTTTATTTTGATTATAAGACATTATCTGCATTAAACATAATTAGTCATATTATATCATTTGCCAATCTAAGCGCAGTCGCTTGACAAGGCAGGATGGAGTTGAATGGAAGCGCAGCACAGTCTGCCCAGGGAGATGAAGGGAGTGGGAACTGGCACAGACCCCAGGAGGACACGGACTCAGGCATCCCCCAGCCACAGGCTTTTTGTGAGAAGGCTGTCACTTACACAGCCATGCTGTGACTCTTCCTTGTGTCAGAGTCTGAACGGGCACACGCAAAATGTCATTATCTAACCATGGAAGAGTAATAAAATGATTGCTGAAAATGAAATTATTTATGAGCTTCAGTACCCTCGTAACAGTTATAATAATCAAAATACATAAATATTTGGATATGCTACTGACAGATGGCGTATACTGGAATAATCATACAGAACATGTCAGTTTTCAGAATCAGCTTATTCCAGAGTTGGCATGTTTCAGGGCTTTCTGCTACTAAAATAAGCACCTGGTATTTGATGCTCCAAAAACGTATTTTCACAAACACATGGGTGTCTTTTGATAGAAAAGCTATTGAGCCTGTCACCATCCACACACAGTACCCAAGTAACAGTGTGCTGCCACCAGCTTCCTCTGCTTTGCCTGCCTGTCGGTTGCAAAGGCAGTGGAGGCCTGTCTCATTAGAGCTGGGGTTGTCAGGACAGAGTGACAGTGCCTTGCCAAAATGTATCTCTGCTCTGGGTTTGATCCACACACTGCCTGTGAAACAAACTGTTTCATTTGCAACCCCAGGAAGAACAATCTGGCTTCTTTTGCCTATGCTCCAGTGTCGGCAAGTTTGAAAAAATCAGGGCTTTTAGAGGGCTCTGATTGGAAATTAATGTTCGTTAATAATGATTAAAACAATTACTGTGGACAAATATGTTTATTTGTGTTGGGCATCGATGAAGCAGTAGCCTATGCCCTGGACTAAGAAACCCACATGGAGGTAACAGCCCCAAGTGAAGGGAAAGAGAAGAGCAAAGGCCATGTCCATGCGCTGCTCCTCCTGCCCCACACCCAGGACAGTGTGGAACAGGCTGGCACACACATGGGAATGGGGACAGTGTGCCGGCACCTCCACAGGGTTATTAAAAAACGGCAGCCTCCTGCCTCCCTGGAGGAGACCCTTCCTCAGGTGGGTGTCTAAGCCATCACTGGCCCAGAACTCCCCTTAGCAACTCTGAAACACTTCAGCCATGGCCCTCCCAGGTAGGAATTCCTCTCCACGAATAACAGTATTTCCAGAAAGCACCACATAACAGGCCGCTTTAGCAGACAGTAAACAGACAAATTTTAAAGATTAACAGGCATTCATTTATTATGTTACACTCTCTTCAATTTTCCCAGACAATCAAATTGGTAAATTAGAGCCATAATTTTTCACCAATTAATACCAGATGTGACACATTTTGACATTAAAAGAGTAAATGTAAGAGAACTGTCAAATACTTCATATTCTTAATGTAATGTTGTCTGAATAGAAAACCTAAAATCCTCATGCCTCAGACTTGTTCTGAAACACAGACACAAAGGATGCTGATGTTTCCAACTACTGCACGTTCACAGGCTGCACTGTCCCCTCGACAGCTACTAATACCTTTCCCAAATGCATGTTGACTAAAAAGCCCAACCCCAAAGCACTATTTATACCTGTAATCCAGCACAGGACAAACTGTCACAACATCAGAGGAGATGCCAACAAAAAGCAAGAGAAAATACCAAAGACAAATGGGGATTATTGCATGTTTTCAGTGCAGTACAGGACAAGGGTAGTTAGTAAAGCTTTTAGAAAAGAAAATGAAATATAAAAATCTTGCTTTAGTGCTTCTCTTTTCCAACAGTTTCTACACTAGGACATTCCAGCATCAGTTCCAGGCCAGTCTGCAGAATGCCAGAGTCCCAGATCAGCTGTATTATAACAGTCTGTGTTAATACAGCTGATCAGAGCAACCAGGTCAAGGGGACCTGCTTGGCACACATGGACTGGGGCACATACCTGCTCTACGTGGCCCTCTCGGTTCCCCCAGGCAGGCTGGACCCTACTCCTCAGGACCCAGAAGTGTTGCCAGCACTGCTCTGGTATCCAGAGCGGAGTGACGTGAAGCTCTGGGAGCAATTAAAGCTCATCTCCTTTAAACTCTGATCACCTACAGTTTTGGGGAGGTGGGAACATACCACAGGATAGCTCTCCTTTACTTCAATTATCTCCATACTCCCTTTTTCCATATAGTCCCAGGTAGCAAAGATTTTTGGTAGGCTGAAGGTGACTTTGCAAAGAAGTAAATATCCTTTTCACACACCACGTGCCCCTGCCAGGCCCTCAAGCAAATCTACCTATGAATTTTCCCCATTCACACTGTGAAGATGAACTGGAGATGAACACAGTCTACCACCAGTGTCACAGAGCCCTCACTCTGTCAGTTGTCTGCCACAACCTCCACTTATCTCTTCCCAAATGCACCAGGCAACAATTTCTGCAGACTTCAGGTTCCACCACAGCTTACAATAAAAAGGACTGAAAACAGGAGGATGCATAGAAACAAGAAGTCTTTTCCATCGGTGGTTGCTTTGCAACCCGAGGCAGCAGGCAAAGATCCACTATAATTACATCCCATTGGCAAAGTCACTGAAGTAAAATGCGGCCGGGTGAAAATCACTCTCTCTCTTGTACCTCACCATGCTCACAAGGAACGGGCTTCCCACGCACAGCCATATGTCATGTTTTGCCAGCACAGCCAGGTAGCTGACAGGTTTCCTAGTGGCCAGACATAACCGGCCAAATCTGCTACTCAATTCAGAGGAAGATTTTTCCTTGATTAGAAGACACGGGCTTTGATGCATTTTGACCCAGATTAACTGGCTTTATCAGGCTCCAGAAAACAGCTGGACTGGAAAGGGGCTCAGTTAAAATTGCAGCGACATTACCAGGAATCTGCAGAAGGGTCCCAGCAAGGTTTTGGATCCAAAGCAGACAGTGCAAAGCTACAGTCAGCTGGCACAGAGGAAGACCATCCTGACTGGCCCTACAACATTCACGATGGGATGAAATACAACCCAAGGCTCCAGAGTGATTACACAGCCTGCCCCAGCCTCTGTAGACACTTTCCTGGAAAGATATAATAGGGCTTGAAGCAGAATTGGACCCCAGGCAGGAATATCCCCCTTCCAGTCTTTTCCCATAAATAGGCAGTGGAGGGCAGAGGGGAATGGACTTTAAATGGTTTTGCAAGAGGAACCCAGATGAAAGCAAATCAGCTATAACTGAGAAAATCCAATCTACTTAACTGTCCTGCACAGAACTAATTTTGCCTGGTGCAGCTGTGACCTTCACGATCATCAGGTCAGTAGCAGCCTTACTATCTCCAAATGAAGGTAGAAGACAGTCGTCCCTGAGCAGGCCTCCACGATGTCAGAGAGAAAAGAGCTCTTTTACAAAGCACAGTCTCTGGATCAAGAGGCATGTTACAGAAAGATTACACTGCAAATCTAATCCCCTATCCCTAATGCTCAACAATCTGATACATGAACCTGCATTTCATCAAAGAGCTGGCGATTGCAGTATTGGGCAATCTGAGCAATGGGTAGGGAATGGGGTTGCCAGCTGTGTCAGCCAGCTCAGGCACAGGTGGATGGCCACATCAGCCCCTCCTGGTAAGGAGTCCTTACACACACGTTCATCCAGGTACACAATGCAGCACATCTGGTCAATGAGTTTTAAAAAGGGTCTTGACATTTTCCGTAATGCTGGTATAAACCATCTCCTGATCATCTTGTCTCCAGTTATTTGCAGAATGCCCATCAAATCTGACTGCTTTCAGTCTTTAACGTTCAAACTGACTTTTGACAACCTCATTCACTCCTCCCAGACAGGGGGGCACAGCACAGGCCAGCTACAGAAAGAGTCAAATATCTATTAACCTTTTCTACCCAAAAGGCAGGCCCACACAAAAGGTGGCTGTGCAGGTCCCACCAGCACAAGGCAGAGGTCCTGGTCAAGGGAGCCAAGTGACTTGTACCAGACTATGTTGGCCAGTCAGTGCTGCCCAACTGAGGACATGTTATTAACACAGGCTACTGGTGTCACCCCTTGCCTTCCAATAGGCACTACGCAGGGCTAGGTGGTGAGGCTAGAAGGTTTGCACTTCAAAGCTCAACAGCCAGAATAAAAAGGATCTTCTGTACTCAAAACAAGACAATATAGAAACATTGCTTTGAAATCAGAATCAGGCACGTAAGCTACAAGAAGTTGCTTTAAAGTACTCAGAGCACATGGCCTAAAAAAATGTTTAGTGGCCGTATCTTCCCTGTTGGGAGTGATCTCAGAGTGCACAGAAACTACCTGTGTCACAGACCAATGGTTTTCAACCAGTGAAAATATTGTTATATACCATGAACCCCATTTAAGTATCTGCAGATAGTAATGGGAGAAGTAAACCTCTTGTCAGGAGGTATAAGTTTGCTATATGAGGAATCCCCATCACCAGTAAAAATTTTTAAGTGTTCCACAGTGGTAAGAGGTGTAAAACCACTGCTGGAAATGCCTCTGTAATTGGCTAAGGGACAGAAATCGACACATATCTCTGCAGCTGAAAAATTAATTGGGATGTTGATAAAATAATTTGGCCAAAGGGAGAAACATGCCAAAAAAGTTTCATCTTACTTTATTCATTCATTTCCTGTCACTTTAATAGAAATAAAAAGCAGAGTTGATCACACGCTCCATGCGAGCACAGCACATGTAAGCACAGTGCTCACCACCAGCAGTGCTAGGATAGCCATGACCTTTTTTGTTATCACAATTCATTCTTACCGTACCATTTGTTACCATACACTCTTTTTGCAGGAGCCTGCACTGCTGCTCTCTGAACATGAATCCCAGACTGTCATCCTGAGAGAGCTGGGCGCCTCCAAATCATGGATCTCCTCGCTTTGCCGAGAGATGTGTGCTAACGGATAGCTGGAGGTGAAAGCTGAACTGATTAAAACTAGCACTAATTTACCAATGGAACAAATACTATGGGAAGCAGTGATCTACATCTTGTCACATCCGACATGTCAGGATCCAAATGCAGACAGCATTTGATAAAAGATCAGTTACTGGGTGTACTTCTCATCTGTATTTATATAGGGTGTGATGCTCCCTAGCATAATGAGAGCTTCTCCACTTCAGATCTGGGACTCCATGACTCCTTGTCCACATACACACCAGACTGACTGCAGTGCTTGTTTTATGATATATGAGACATGTGAACCATTTTTGGACTTCTTCCAAATCAGCAAACTTTTATTTCCTCTAGCAATCTCCAGTCTGGAATTCCTTTGCTTCTGTCGGAGGAGTTCTTGGTGACTCACATGTGGATTGGGAGCTTCCTCAGCCCACAGCTGAAGGCAAGGGTGTTAAATATTTAATAAAGAGACAGCTTTTCTCCCAAATGTTTTGGATAAATAGCTGCTAAGAGAAACCAAAATACAAAAGGGTTTTAGCTGCTGGAACGAAGTATCTTTTTCCCTTTCCAACAACCCAGCTGCCCTCACCTGGGTTCTCTCCCTGGGGCTCACAGCTGTCCCCAGCTCCCACTGCTGGCCCATGCCTGCACTCAGGAGGGAACCACACTTAGCCAGCCTTCTGCAGCCTGGCTCGGCTTCAGTCACTCCAACTAGGAGGAGGAGGAAGTGTAAAAGTAGTAGAAGTTTTAGCTGTAGTCTAAAAGCTGCTCTGGCCTCAGAAGTGTGGTGCTCCTGGCTGGGCCCAGCTGGTGCTAACAGCTGTTAAGCAGCAGAGATGGTAACAGTGGCAGGGTGTTCGGGGAGTTTTACCCTCTTAACTGCTGCCATATAGCAAGGCACAGGAGACATGCACCCTCACATCGTCTGACTGGGTTTTAGTAACAGGAAAACAGTGAATATTCAAGAATTTCTACTTTTTAATGTCCAATTAAATATCAGTATTAAGGAAGTAACTGGACCTTCTAAGGTCCATCCTTTCCAACACGTAATTATCTGCTAACTTTATTCCGTATGACTATTATGTGACTACATTCTATATTTCCTTTCTATAATTTCTACCTAGTTAAAATACTGCAAGCTGGAATGCAAAAAAAAAATGAAAGAAAGGATCACATTCTTGGACAGTGAATTATAAACTCCGTTTGATATCTGCCTACAGACATAGCAGGATGAAATCCCTATTTAAGCATCAAACAGGATTTATTTAGGCATTCTGTTATCTCTGTTGAAGTATCAAAACAGCACATACCATTGTGCTGCTAAACCCTATCAGAGTTCCTGCCATACAGGGGTGATAAGAGGTATAGACACTGGGTCAGGATTTGGCCACTGCTAAGCTGAAAGAGAGAAATGTGCTTTCTCTGTGGCTGTCCTCTAGTTTCATCCTCTGCTTTCAACTTGAGGGTACACACAACCATCCTCACTGTTACGTGTAGCAGCTGATGATCTCCAAGACCCTGGACTTTTTAATTAAAGTCCCAAAGGTGGTTTGCACCAAGCCATCCATAGCACCAACTTCTACCTAACCGGTTCATTTCCTGGGAATGTGCAAACTGATGAATTTCAACTTGTGCAGCCATGAGCAAGGACCTGTCAGTAGGGAACCCTGGGCTTCAGGCTGGACTGTCACCTGAAACGTGCTGTTATAAAGGTTACCTCTGGCATTTATCATCCGCAAGGTGACAGGCAGGACTCGTCTGCTTTGGTGAACCTTCTTCCAAGCCAGTGGCACTGTACGGATGCAATCAGCGTGTCCTGCATTGTTCCAAAGCTGTCAACATCTGTCAGGAATAGTAAATTTTACTTTATCTTGTTTAAGTGGAATGGGTTTCCATAAAAAATTATGTAAATAATGCTAAGAATAATAAAGAAAATTCATTTAAACAGCATGGCAGCAATTAGCCACAGTTCTTCCAGGGACTGGACAAGTACCACAGCACCACACTGCTACCAGCTGCAGCCCCAGCCCTGCCATCCATGGAAGGGGGGTGAATTGGGGAAGAACGCTGCATGGCTGTACCAGGTAAATTGCAGGACGGGACCCATAAATACAATAACACTTCCAACTGGAACTCACATTTTAAGACTGAAACTTCATGCCAAGTTGAGAAAAAAAAAAAAAAAAGCCAAAATATGAAGAAACTGACTTGAAAGCTTGTTACTGATACAAACCAAACAGAGGAATAATGACTAACTCAGAAACATCAAGTAGAAGTCAATGTCTGCCTTTCACTGTACCTCACATAAATACAGTCCTTTCTACCCAGTTTGATGGCTGCTTCAAACGAATCAAGCTCTTTGAGATACTTCGCTAGACTAAAATCACAAATTCTGATTTTGCTTATGCCTTGCTTCTGCTGCCTAGAGTCTCTCCATCTTGTTTCAGTACAACATGTAACTGCAAGCAGAATGGGACCAGCCTTTCTTGCCCCATGGTGAGCACTAGCACTGACTGGGTCAGCAAAGATGGTCAGCAGCTCCTAAAAAGAGAGGGGGGCTCTTGCCCATCAGTAACCAGCAGACAGTAGCTAAATGTCTGCAGTTATAATCATGGGAACAGTTAACATGCCACATACATGTGCAATTTCTTGTATTTGAGGATCTCTACATATGAATGGTTCACCTTTCTATAACCTCTCCAAAGACTAAAATAACAGAATTTCCCCTCCCTGCCCCTCTCCACCAAATCTCTAATTTTTGCCCACTTGACTCAGAGAAGGAGACTTTGCTTGCACTATGTTCAAATATTAATAGTGAACTGCCAAGGCACATTTCTTACTGTGATGCACTTGTATAGCTCTGAGTAATTCCCACTGGCATTAATGAGGATGGCTTATATAAATCTCTTTGCCTCATCCCATAATCACGATCATGGCTTTAAAGAGGGCAATACGCAATTTCTGTGTCTGCCCAGTACAGGACAGGACAGTTCCCATATTCAAGTTCTCCATACATCCCAGGGCAGCCAAGCTACACCAGTCAAACACCACATTAGGGCATCACCCCACAGCTGTACCCCTCATGGAGCTACATTGCAATCACTTTCCTAAGGAAAGTATTTTCCGTGCCTGGATGTAGCACATTGTTTGAGCCATTCTGAGCAGGTGGTTCTGCTTTGGGAATTTAAATCCCTGCTGGAAGGAAAAGCACAAAAATGCTTATTTTTGTTTACTGTAACATCTCATTATAGCAGTTACCATTATTATAATTTCATGGCCCCTTTTCCCTGCCAGAAGAGCTTAGAGGGCTTTTTTGGTGAAGGAAAACCTTCCATCCCACGGTGACTACCTTAACTCAAAGTGTTCATCTGAGGGCAATTCAAAGAGGGGAGACAGTGTTTGGTACCCGCAGGTGAGTTCCCAGATCTCAGGGGCATGTGGGAGCAGCTGGCTCCTTCCCCACCCAGAGAACTTCCTCAAGCCATCCTGGGAAGCCTCTTTGAGGGCAAGTTTTCCCCAGTACCACTGGGATGCTGCAGCTCTGCACTGCCAAGCAGATATGCCTGTCTAATTCTGAAACAACTCTATTCTTGCACTGCAACAATGCCGGCTCATCCAAGTCCAGTTAAACCCCCCAAGACGGATTCACAGCAAACTGAACCATATTTACTTTCCATTCATTATCACACTCACAACTGGTAATTTTGGAAATTTTACATTCTGAGTTCAGCAGCAGGCTACAGGCTGCACACACCTCTTGCTACTGTACATGCCTGAGAGAGATGTCCTTTCTCTTTTCTTCGTCCCCCTCCCTGTTCTGCCCCCTTAGAGGGGAATTAAGGCAGCAGAGAACTTTAAAAGCTCTGACGGTATCCACACCACAAAATCCTAAGTAACACACGAACCAGATGAAAAGCCATCTTTAACCTTCTGGACCAGTCCCAGGATAAATGTTTGCTCTAGGCAAGGACAAGACAAGTAGGTTCTTTAGTATTTTTTGTTTAATATCCTTTTAACATGAGCCTGGACTGGTGCACAAATGAGCACAACTGCTCAAATGAGTCATACTTCTTTTTTAGGGCCTTGTTCTGGCAAAACTCCCACTGAGCTCAGCAGGGGTTTGGCAGAGTGGGAAATGAGTAGCAGCCCAGGACCCAGATCTGTGGGATGGGTACGTGTACATGAGCGCAGGGCAGCATTTGATTAAATACATCCAAGTTCTAAAACCTGTGAATATTTGTAATCTTCATAAATGGCAAAACAATACAATTCAAATCAAAATGCTCAGAGACAAGACAAAACCAGTGCTGAGATGCCAGATTGCATCGTTATCAGTTCTTAAAGCTCATGGTACCTTAAGTGCATTTAAAGGATCATAACTATTACAGCCCAATTACCACTGGAACCCCAAAGCAGGTGCACTCATCTACACCAAAGCCTCAGAGAAAGCAATTCAAACTGAAATTGCTACAGGATTTTTGAAGTGTGAAAGGGACTTGTTGAGAGTAATTAAAGGCTCCAGGATGCAAAATAAAAAGGACGTATCCTATCCAGACACACAGGAAAGAAAGCACCATCTCCAGATACTCATGGCAGGAGGTGAGCTCCCCAGCAGCCGAGAGGGCACCCACAGAGGGCCAGGGCAGCCAGGCCAGTGGGGTAAGCAGGGGAATCTGTCTGCATGAACGCTGCTTGATATCACGCAGTTATCACGGATGCAATTAATGTGACAATTACTGGCTAATGTTCATGCTATCTCCAGGTAAACATTTTCTCCACCATAGGCTGGCATGGCCAAGGGAAGACTTCAACAGGCAAAGGAGGATGGTGGCTGGTAAGGAGATCACAGCCACAAATTTAGCCTAAGACACTTTGGTGTTATCAGCTGAAAGCACCAGGAGGTTTTGGGGAATGCAGAAACCAGCAGCAGAACAAAACATACAGCAGTGCTGAGTCACACGCTAAACTGGAGTCAAAAAGAACCCAAACAACACTCCCCCAAGCACAGACAGAAAAGAGAATATAACAAAGAAAGGCAGTAGAAAGGAGCAGGTTTCCCAAGACATGCTGCAGGTTCAGGTAGGATCCAAACAACCCTGAGCCCACCCCAGGGGATGATCCCCGGGGCAGATAAAGATGAGAAATGCGGGATTGCTAATTGGTTTATGATACTTCTAATATTTCTTCTGTTAAAGAAGAACTGCTGTAGGATGGTGTCAGGCTCTGGCTATCTTTGAAGGCAAAAAAAGCCATGCAAGTCAGAAGACTAGCAGTTCCAAGTTCATTCTGAGGAGCCTGTGCTTGAATTCCAGGGTACAAGCCAGCAGGGAAGGGGCAGAGGAGCAGAGGAGCAGCAAGGCAGTATCCATCAGGACTCTGGGGCTTTGCACACCAAACATTCTCTGCTTTGGGTCACACCACAGGAACTACGGCCTTGGTCCCCTCCCCTGCCCCAGGAGCCATAGCTAGGAAAGCAAGCTAAGGAAATCACAGGCAAAACCAGCATTTCACATATTTCCCCCCTTTTCAAGCGCCTGTCACATGGTATCTTGGGATTTTCGCAGTCCACGATGATGCGTGGGCACTCCAGCTTAATCCCAAAAGTCAAAAAGAAACTTAAACATTGGAATAAATAAATAGCAATGCTACCCTGCAGAGGGTATTAAAGCATTAATTTCAAAAGACAGATGGTGTGGAGGGAGAAGGGCTGTGTACAGAAGAATGAAACCAGGAGCTGGATGTGAATTCTTGACCCTGACATTTCTATACAGTGAAGTATCTCTCCTTCCCATTAAAAATGAAGAAAAAAAACCCCAAAACAACAAACAAACAAAACCAAAACAAAAAAACCAAACCCCACAGCCCACAAAAAACAAAACAAAACATAAAAACCCAAACAAACAAACCAACCCACAAAAAAGCCCCAAACCCAAAACCCACCTTGCACCTTCCATTTGTAGCAGTAACAGGGCTAGAAAAGTGGTACCACTGACAAGCAGGAGCCCAAGGTTTGCCACAAGCTGATAAATGAGATCTTTCAGAGGAGGTGCTGCAGTGGTAGGTTATTTCCTACTGCCCAAACCCACCCAAAAGCCCTCACTGTGTTTTGCCAGCCCTGCACCCCTGGTGGTGCCACGCTCCAGGGTGGAATGCCAAGGCCCAATGGGCTAAGCAGGAAGGGGCAGCGCACCCAGCATCATCTCTTTCTCCTATGGATCAGCTGAGTTCATGTGCCACCTGACCAGACAATACACAGCAGCAAGGAAAAATTATGGGCACATGCCTAGATCTCTGACTGCCATAAATTTGTAATTTTATTGCAGTAATATGTCATAACAGTGATCTGCCTGCGGCTATTCCATATTGTGGTACAATCCCATCAGATCTCAAAACCCAAAGGAGGCAGCACAGGGCACAAGCAGGAGGTGTGTGTTCTGCCTCCAATGCTCACCCCCCCTCACTGGCCACAATCCTGCACCCCAAAACCAGGTCAGGGAGATGGTGTGCATGAGGATGCACTGCCCGAGTGAGGTCCTCTGCCCAAGGCAGCCACCTTTTCCACCACCTTGTCTGCCTCAAACCCTGACTCATACACCAGAGGTCGTGCTACTCCCATGGCACTGATTTTTCCCTGGTCTCCCATGTCTCCTCCTCACCCTGCAGCCCCCTGGCCCCAAGAAGACAGGGCAGTGCTCGTGCAAGCCTGGGAGCAGTGGGGAGTTGAAAACTAGTTTTGCCAACACTGTTGAAATAACTGGATTCATCTCTGGGCATATGGCGGTATCTTCAGGGAGAGAGGAAGCCACTGCTGGCCTCCTTGCCAAATTCCTAGTATTTATGGAGTATTTACATGTTGTGCATCTCAGGTTTCTCTTCTCCCTCTGGCTGCTTGCTGTGGCAGGATGACGCAGCCCAGCTGGCAGGGGCCAAAGATATCCTGCGCACAGCCCTTGCCATGCTAACTACAGACAGCCAGTTTTAGCCATCTCAACCTACAACAGTTTTCTCCCAGATTTAAGAAGAATAGCCAACAAAAAATTAGCCACTTTTAATGCATCCTTTTAATGCATCCATAAAACACCACAGCCTCCCCCTTAAGACCACAACAGAGTCCGAGGAGAGTTTAGGAGAGAAAGAGCCCACCAGAGAGATGGGTTTCTCATCCCTGTTCAGAGATTGCTCTGAAGAACTGTGAAGGACACACACATGACAGCATAGGTAAGTATTTTTAACGTAGGAAAGACGTTTTCCAAGAGGTGCCAGCTTCATTTTTAAGTGAGCAGGGAAAATCTACCAGCCAGATGACCTCTGGTGCTGGATGGCCCTCACTTCCACTAAAAAAATATATCACCCTTGCCCTCAGAAAGGAAGCAGAAAAGATAAAAACAAAACTGAGTAGACAAACTAACTGACTGCCTGGGCCCAGAGGCTGGGGAACCAGCAGAGATTTCTTACAGATCCTAACTTTGATTTGGGCTTCACCAGAAGAAGGACTTGCCCAGCCACCCCATGCAGTGGCTCATGCCCCAGCAGGAAGGGGCTGCGCAGGCTGGAAGGCAGCCTAAAGGAGCTGAAGCTGACACCAACCAGGAGGAAGGCCCAGCTTCAGCAACACAGCCCTTGACTTCCTTTGAGGTGATGTTCACACAAAGAGATTGGTTATACCATAAAATTACTCTTGCCTCCCAACTTGCAGCCCTGTGTTGAAGCACAAACATTGAAAATAACACTCAGAAATGCTCAAAACCTCAAGCGAGGCACAAGCAGCCTCTGGCATCATCAGATGAAGAGCCATGACCACAGGTCGCTCCATGGGAAGACAATGAGAAGCCAGCAAGCACACGGCGCCTGGAGGCACCTCCTCGACCCGAAGCTCCCTGTGTGAGCCGCCGTCAGCCACGGACTCCATCTGCCCGGCTGTCCATCCCCAGGACCCAGACCCGTTCCAGAGCCACAGTTTCAGACATGAAGACATCACAGCTTAGTACCTTCCAGACAAAATGAACACTTCCATGTTGATGTAACCATTGGCAAGCGCAACTACGTTTACTTTGAACTGAAAAAAATCACTTGCATTCCCAAACTGAAGCCAAGAGCAATTTTGCCAATATATCCAGAAAAGGGATAGTCTTATGTCTCCCAGATATTTCCAGAAGATATTATGGAGGCATTGGATCTCTATTAAACTGTGACAACAGCATAAAAATATATCACAATGATAAAAAAATATATATATATCTTCTGAATAGTACGTTTTTGAAAATAAGCCAGCTGGCATACAAATAGGTGATGTATTGAACAGGTTACAAACAAATACATGTTCTAACAAAAATGTTTGCAACTTTTTCCACTGAGCATTTAAAATATATTGACAGCAATAATTACAATGTTCTCTGAATACTCAACAAAGAGACAGTAGCATATCAAAAAATCCACTTTCCAAAGACTGCATTTAAGTCTGAGTGCCAGTAAGCTATGTTGGAGCAACAACTACATATTTTTTCATATATATACACACTTACAATAAGTATGTATTAATTTATATTCATAAATACATATACTTTATACATGTATTTTATATACACATAAAATACACATATATAGAAACAAGTCCTATTTAAAGTTAAGAAGTAGAATTCTATAATATCAGAAATAAAACAAATTGCAGATTAAATTCAAAAGTCATGAATCTGCCTGACATAAGAATGGAAAAAACTTCTGTTCCAGGCCCTTCTTTTGCATTAAAATCTGCACATGATCTGTGGTACCAGTTTGGTTTAAATCTTCACTAATTGTTTTCACAAATTGCATTTCACTCTTGCTATCACAATCTGAAGATCAATCTGGCTGACAGAGGTGATGAGAAGTTAGTGAAGAACTACGTCTCCCAAGCTCCTTTCAGCAGGGCGGCAGTGGAGACTTCAAAGCTCCATGAAGCCTCAACATTCACAGGGCAGCTGTTATAGTTCAGTAAATAGATTAAACTTCTTTATGTATTTCCTTTCGTTTCCGTTACAGCCCAGAGGAAAGTGTCTTTTCCAACACAAAATCTTCTAAATCACCAGAAGGAATTCCAGCAAAACAACTTTTTCTTTCCCAGACGTATTTTTCCTCATCTACACTTCACAATAATCCTCAGCTTTCCAAAGAGAATCAAAAGTTGTTCTTAGGAGTCTTCATGAACTACTCATAGATGCCTTCACATACTGATCCCTCTTTCCATCACAGACCCACTCCTGCCCAGGTCTCCCTGTCCCCTCCCTCATCTGTAGGCTGACTGAGGAAAGAGAGGGAGATAGGGCAGCTTCAGCCTCCAGCCAGTCTCAGCATCATGTAACCCTCATTCATGCAGATCTAACACTCTCCCATCTACATCAGGGCACAGCTACCTTGCGTCCACCCCCAACTGGGATGGTGGAGATTTCAGATGTGCACTAACTAGCAAGGAGGGACGGCTACCAGGGAACACACAGATGAAATGCAAAACTTCCCCCCCACCCGGGTTTAATTCCAACCTCTGCAACATCCTACAGCCAACAGAAATAGCCCAGAAACTGCTAAATTCTAGCATGGGTACTACAGACTTCATTGGAGCAGGGAAAATGAATTAAGCAGTCCCTCTTTCTCTTCCTTGCAGTGCATCTCTACGGATGGTCATGAGAATCTGCAAATGATTCAGACAGCAGCATTCACCAGCAAGATCAGCTCTGCCAACTATTCCTATACTTATCTATTAAATTCAAGAAACTCCTGAGAGGCAGAGCCTGTCGTAGACTGGGAGATGAAATTAATTCACCAAGTAAGAAAAGTTTTAGGAAACTCTTGCCACAGAGTGCTGACTTGAACCCTCACTGGAGACAGACTGTGGGCTCCACCAGTAAGAGCAGAATCCTAGCAGACTGTGTATTTTCCACAGTGGAGCATGGCACAATTAGCAGCATTAATGGACAGACTGTTCATTGAATTCAGTTTTTTGTTCCACAAATAAAGTCCTCTGTTTTTTATTTAGTTTTATAAATTAACCTCTTTCTTTTCTCATTAAGTAAACAATGAATGAAGGATTACTCTGTGGGAAAGATGCAAGTGCAAAGGGCAGCGGTTTTATACTGCTGCAGTTATTTCCTTTCATGCTTCCAAATAACTCTGCTCTAGAAGGCAGAAAATCATTGACGTCCAATCATTTATTTAGTAAGATACACTGTTTTCTTTTAGCTTAGGGAAACTCATGGCTGGAAAGCTACGCTGAAAGTTGGTCTGTTTATGAATGGCCCCTGGTTCTTCAAACGGTGATGGAGAAGCTGTTTGCATGCACTGGACATCAAGCAGTGGTGCAGCACGGGGAAGGACAGACCACAGCCTGGTGCACTTTGCTATTTGGACCTGAAGTTCGTGTCAGTCTCATCACAGGGTTTTCCATCTTCACTGTGCCTCTGGTGCTAGGCAGTCACGCAGCTGAGGATCCCAGAGGGCTGGCTGAGCCATAGCTAACTCTGAAGTGGACGTTTCCAGGGGACACTTCACTGCTGGTTTGTTTGTCTCAAGGGCACATTCTTCTGGTCTGTCTGCCCCCCCACTTTCCCTGTATGGGTGGTAAAACAGTCACATGCTGGGATCTTGCTGAGAAAAGCAAAGCTTTACAGCAATAAAACCAATTTTTGTCCTTCATTTCTCCCCTTTTAAAGCATAACAGCAGGCTGACAGAAATGGCTATTTGCCTCTGCTCAGTGTTGGTGGGACAGCCTCAGAGCACTGGGTGCAGACACAGTGAAGTACTGGAGCAAGACCTGCAGAGGGCTGCTGTGGTCAGGGGGCTGCAGGACAGGACAGGCATGGAGAGGCTGAGGGAGCAGGGCTTCTTCAGTCAAAATACGACAAGGCTCTAGGGAGAGCTGTCTACAACCACCTGAGTATAGGAGGGTGTAAGAGGCTGAGTGGATTTCCCTTGGAGGACTACAGGAACAGGGCAAGAGACAACAGACCCAAGCTGAGCATAGAAAGTTCCAGTTGGATTATGAACAAAAAAATCCCAACAAAACTACAATGAGGGTAGTGAAGTGTTTGAGCAGATGAGCCAGAGAGGCTGTGAAATCTCCATCTGGGAGCAGCTGGCTTTTTTTGGCCCTTAGCAGGCTGCTGGACCACCAGCAGTCCTTTCCAGTGTAAATTACTCTGTAATGCTGTGATGCTGCGGTCAGGTTTTGGAAACAAGAAAGGTTCCGGCACTACATGCACAAGCAGATCTGGCTCAGTCAAAGCTAAAAGCAGTAGCCAAAGAGTAGTTACCTCCTCTGTCTTTTCAAAATCTCTCTCTTTAAAATGCAACAAACCTGAAGATGTTTACAGAATCTGTGAACTTACCCTTGGCCACTGCTGAAGACTCTTGGCACTGGTATGGCCCTCATAACAGGGTACCTTATGCCCCTGTTGCCAATGGGGTGCACTGCACCACACCTGGGTACACAACTTCTCTTTTCATCTCACCAGCAGGAAAAGCCTTGGCAGGACATAGATTACATCCATGTGCACCTATGGTGAGCAAGTAATGTGAGTGCAAGCAGCCTGTGCAGTCAAGAAGAGCCTCTGAAGTAATACAGCCATGCCATGGGTATGCGACACCTCTGTGTTCTCATTTCAGCGCTGTGTGCCCTTTGCTGCTGCAGCCTGCTTTACGTCTGGAGGTGCCAACAGAGAACTGCAAGCCAGTCTCACCAGTACGGACCCTGCTCCATATTCAGGCTAAACTCTACTGCCAAGTCTGGTTCCTGTGACACAGATGCAGGGCATCTTCAAAACCTCCAGTGAACAAAGGTTAACCAGAAAACATACTGGAGACCTCACAGACACACAACCAAAGACAGAAATTTAACCGGTGCCCAATCCATATTTCTCTTAGGCCTTCCATAGCACTAAGGATGAAGAGTCATTTCCTATGAGCAGCCTCCTCCGTGAGGTTCCTCTAACAGCAGCTCTGCCGAGCCATGGACCACCACCACTGCCAGATGGAGGCCATGGGATCCTGCAGGCAAACTGCCTCTTCCCTAGGAAAGCCCCATTTCTCCAGAGGCCAGCATACTGAAAGGTTTCTCATAAACCTTCTGCTTTCCAGGCTGGGCAACAGCTCTGTGCTGCATTCCTCTCCAGATGCACAAAAACTTTCTTATTTAACTAGATTTAAAGGAATTTTGGAATTTTGTTTCTGTAGGGACAATTAACCAAGAGCACTGTATCCTACTGCCCTCGTTCTCACTTCATCAATCTTTGTGTCATCCAGAAATTTTATCAGAAATAATTTTATATTTACTTCCATATCACTGCCAAAAATGATGAATAGCATGAGGGTTCTGACTGATCCCTGCAGAGTTACATTAAAAAATGTTCACATTCAGTAAAGATTCCCTATTGACAACTACTTTTTGAGCTCTGACAGTTACCTGGTTCTTAATACATTTAAGATATGCTTCAGTAAAAGTGTATAGTACTAATATTTTAATAATAATGTCATGTGGAATAAAATCAAACGCCTTACAGAAGTTAAAGTATATTATATCTACACAGTTATCTTATCCCCCAAACTTGCAATCTTATCAGAAAAATCAGGTTTGTTTGACAAGACATACTCTCCAAAAAAGAATGTTGAATGGCATTAATTATATTCCCTACCTCTAATTCTCTAAATCCTCTCTCAGTTCTATTCTTTTGCCTGGGATTGATGTCAGGCTAAGCTGCTGGCAGTTACCCGGGATCTTCCTCTTGTGCACGTTTGCTCATTGTGAATTTCCAAGAGGCTTAAGAAGTTAACAGAAGCAGACAAGAGATCTTCTGTATCAACTTCTTTTAGGATTTTTGACCATAAGTTATCTATACTCACTCACCAGAAAATGTTTATGCACTACCTCACTTCACCGTATTGCACAGACTGAGCTGCGGGTGCTGTGACACAACACATAGCTCTCCCTGGACTTCACCACGCACAGCAGGGTCAGTCCATGGACAGAGACTGACCAGACAAAGACCAAGAAGGCACAGATGAGTTTGGTGGAAAAAGGACAGCGCTCCAAGGAGTCTGCTCCCACTGAGCAGGTCCCTTCATTTTAAGGAACGCTCTGCCTTGCTCCCAACCCTTCCCTGTCAGCCAACCCAATCTGCAGCCAGGCTTACATTTCACACCAACACTAAACTATCCCACAGAAATCCTCCTGAATTCTTTCTGGGTAAGAAAATATTGCCATCAACTTTGGGTAGGAATCTCCAGCCCATTCTAACAGATGGTGGCCTTGCTGCAACTTTTTGTGTTTTATCACCTCTCATTCAGCAATAGCCATGCAATCTGCCAGGCATGAAGTCTTCAGTGCTATGGAGACTGCCACAAAATGTCTTGGTGCACGTCTTCAGCAATGCAAGACATGGCTGTCCTATAAGCTTTTCACCACCCAACTGTACCAAATCCAGACCTGTGTCTTCAAGACACCAAGTCCACACAGAACAGGTCCAAGCTGTCTACAGTATCTCCAGCAGTGCCCAACTGACGACTGTGATCAGCAGTTTGAGTCTTCAGGTACAGTAGAGCTTTCTGTTGAGTTGGGAAAGCAGTGCAGGAAACAGCACTTCCCTGGGAGCTGGACTGAGTCTGGGGCTAACCTCTCATGAATTAAGGGACTCTTATCTAATAAGACATAAAATAATATACAAAATTCACCTACCTCAACAGATCCTAGTATTGCATCTTCAAAAAGGACGTGACAGATCAATGCATTTTGCTGAAAAGCCCTCTTCTGCTAAAGGATAATTTATCTGACATAAGGAGGTGGTGCTCCAGATAGCTGGGACACACACCAGAGAGGGAGCTTTACAAATACCATCCAAGGCAATACAGAACCAGCATGTTTGCTCCAGTCAATGCTGTTAAAATGGGAGAAAATTATGTGTTTAAATAGAACTCTTCTAGCAGGAGGTACAGCTGCAGATCAGTGAGAAGCATTAAACACGCTTATTCCACTTTACCCATTAACTATTTTTAATTTTTAAGCAAGTTATTAGAGCTACTATAATATTATAAATATTGAATTACTCATTCAAAAAGATTAAATGGTCTCAAAAAAGAGAAGATATTCTTGTTGCTGCTTTAGTGGCTCTTTGTGATTGGCTACCTTGGTCCTCTACCCCTCCACACTTCCCTAGGACACTATCATGGATTGTACTGGGTGCCCTCAATTCCTTTTCATCCTACGGGACAGGAGAAATACCCAGCATTGAGCAGAATCAAGCTCTGAACATATCCTAATAGAAGGACACTGTGAGCCTGCTTTGGTGTTACACCTGTGATCTGCAACACATAATCCAAGATGCTGCAAAGTCTGCCTATCGCTGCACTGATCACCTGGGCTCCAGGGGAGAGGCAGAGCAGCATTCCTAGAGGCAATCATCTGGGCAGAAGCACTCCTTTGGCTGAGCCAGTTTGTACCCTGAGTGCTCATTTCTTTCTGGGCACTATGAAAGGGTGCTGCCTGCCTGCCTGCCTGCCTGCCTGGGCGCGTGCACCCACACGCACCAGCCAGGTGAGTCCCACTGCACAGGACAGACAGCTGGGCTGGAACACTTCCAACATCTGTAATAAAGGCTATAAGCTAACAGTTTACCTGCACTTACTACAAGGTAGTTTCTTATCATAAAAATCCATTTAAGATGGGAAACGGTCCTTTTTGGTTTGTGTTTATAGAACACGGAGTAAAGGCAGGATGACAGGTCACAACCAGGTTCACCAGGAGTCTTCACAGTACAGATTAATGATGTACTCATTAGGACCAGCACTGATAAGGGTGAGCATACTTCCCTGCCCAGACCCCCACTGCCATTCTTTTCCGTATGCAGCTTACAGCACATTCCCATTTGACTCCTCAGTGAAGGCAGAAAAAAAAAATTGATCTAATCATGGGAAGGAAAGTCTTTCTTTGACCTTTCCTGAAATGGGAACCCATAAACAGCAAATCTTTACCTCTGCCAAAAGGAGTGGGACCCACACCTGCTGAATTTGGCTAAAGAGATGACAAGACACAAATCTCATAATCAGGAATGAATATGACAAGAGTTGTGCTCAGACTGGGACATGAACCACTTGCTCCCCGATCACACTTTCGACTGCAAGAAATGTTTCTCCCCAATGAATTCTCTCCCATGAATCACTCAATTAAAATCTTTATATGTAGCATTTTGCTGTTATCCAGGCTCCTGTCTGGTAAACATGTTAAGTTTTCCATAGTCCCTATTCATTTCCCAACAAATAAGCACAACAGCATTCTGAAAAATCTTCTTCTTTTGAACTTCAGGCATCCAATGCCCCACTTCCAGGTACTTCCCTCTGCCACCCTGTACACAGTCATTTTAGAAACAGCACAGACAAAACCAACAGCTGTCATTGAACAAAACTCCACCATCCAGGTGATGGAAGTTATCAATCTAGAGTTGAAGGACTTTAACAAAATGAATAAGAATCCTTGCAAGGTGGAAGAACAAAGAGACAGAACAACAGCTTTTCAATCAAGAGCCACACACTATATGCTTTAGGAAATAGCAAGTTCAACAGCCAGTTGATAAAAAGCTTGCCACCAGAAAGTGCATTTGAAATGACACGTAATTGCCACATATGTAAGCCCAGAGTAAGCGAGAGCCGTGTTGCCCTCCCACACGCAGCTCAGTGCTGCTGTGAGTTCTCCCTGCCTGCCCATACAAATACCACCTCTCAGAGGCAGTCCCTGCTCCCCTAAGGTCAGGGGCACATGGACCAAGTCATCCCTGGACACAGGTGCAAGAAACAGCTTCACAGCAGCAGCATGCCCACAAACATATGTGCCGGGGGGGCGATGGAGGGAGCAACACAGATGGAGCAGAGCAATGGTTCTTGGGTTGGGGCAGATTTTTCTCAGTTTAAGAGGCTGCAAAATTTTTTCCCTTTAGGAGAATTGGTGCTTTCCCTGGTAACCCCTTTTATGTTTCTATACTCTTAATTTGCAGTGGTCAAAGAACCTGATACAACAGCACCTACGCCAGCATAGCCCTTTTTGCCTCCCTCAGACTCCCAGGTCCTGAACTCTCAACATCACTCACACAGGTCCAGATCCAGCAGAGCACACAACCTGTCAAGAAGTTCATTAGTTTCAATAGGCCTATAAAAAGATTTAAAGTCAAGTACATTCGTAACCGCTTTCCTGAATCAAACCCTAAGTAAAAAGCTTGTCAACATAAATAAAGGCTCCAGAGGCAGACCATGAAAGATATCTGCGATTACACAGGTAGGATTTTGTGTGAGCTTTTCAGCAGGATTTAGTCCAACCATTGTATATGTGCAAGGATTTTAAATTCATCCTTGAGAACAAGATCGACACACCTTCTAAAGGAATCCAAATAGTGAATAAATGCATAGTATAATATTTAAATACTCCATAAAATTAAGGAGACACCATCAAGTCCTATTTGGCATCAAAATGTTGGCTTTGCACAACACTCTTCAAAGAGCCCTCTGATTCCTCCAGAGGCTTCTTAGGCTGCAACCCAACAGTGCCTGACCCACTGTGTGCGTGGCCAGGCGTCCTAATGCTGGTCAACCACAGGACCGGGAAGCACAGCCAATGCGGAGGTCAGACCTGGCCACGCCAGCTGAGCCCAATTCAGGAACAAAAGAAACTACTGAAGAGAGAGAGGTCAGTGACATATAAAGCATTTGTCGAGCTCCTACTGCCTATGGTCTTAGTTGTTACTACAGATAAAGACCTTTCTGAAAAGGAGGGAGAGATTCTGCTGGCAATATGGTTTTAAGAGCTGATGGAGGGGAAGAGCAGTACCATCAACATGAACGAGCTCACAGCACCTGGTCCCAAACCAACGTGATGTAGTCAACTGAATTAACTGTTTTAACGAGGATGGCATGAAATGCATTTTCTGCAGCCCCAGCACGAGAGCCAACCATTGAGAGAGGCAACATGCCCCCAGCAGCTGAGCCCGTGCCCATCCCCTGCGTGCGCAGCGGATGCAGTACCATGAATATATTGTAGCTCAGCTAAAAGCGGAGCGGGTGGCAGGACATCCATCTTCCTCCGGGAAGGTTGCTGGGCAACTGGCAAGCTTTCGGCTGGGCGCTGACGTCTGCGCGCACACACGCACCTCCTCCATCTCTTGCAACTAACTTGATTTTGATGGATTAACATAAGATGAAAATCTACTGAGCTCTTCTCTCTCTCCCCAACACACAGGGTTCATTAAGATACAAAAGAAAATACGATAAAGCATCGACTTATAATGCATGCAGAAGATCATGCAAAGGACAACCAACGCAGGCACTAATGATATCAATGTTCTGAAGTGATCCCTTATTTTATGGTAGAGAAAAATTTATTTAGTTTGTAAAAATCTCATTAAAATAATAATAACAAAGCATAACACACGCCCAAAGTGTGACTTCTCTTGCATTCTTTTCTCTTTTACATCCTTCAGAAATGCTGTCTATTTTTTCACTGCTCCTTGTCATACGATGTTTTAAGATTATTTCCCCTCACCTGCTGGAGACACACCATTGGGACACAGAAGTTCCCTCTAATCCCATCCAGCTAGGCATTTATACCATTCTTATTAGCTTGGTATCCCAGTACCCTACTGAGCTGCATTATCGTTAATTGTTTCTCAAGTGTTAGCCACAGGCTCAGCTTTACACAGTACAAAGCAAAGATGCGATCCCTGCCCCGAGGAGTTTTACATGCTAAACAGATGGTTAATGACAGCGGCGTAATGACAGCCTTTGGACTGGTAGGGGATAACATTTATGGAACAGGGAATAAATTAGCTGGGATTCATGACGAACTGCACTTGCTTTTCCTGGAGAAAATCTGGGGGAGACTGTTTTCTGTGATAACCTGAAAATGTGTACTGGGTTTGAGATCCAAAAAATCATAACCTCAGTATTTTTTGCAAATAAAAAGCTTTATTCTAACAGAAATGTTTTACTGAAAAACTGATCAACCTTCTTTCACCAAACACACACAGGGTGTTTTGTCAGAAAGGAGGAGAATTTTAACTAAACAAAAAATATTAATGTTAAAAAAATAAAACATAAAATATTTTAGTAACCCCTGAGTTTAGGAAAGTTCTTTAAAAAAATGTGAAAAGACAAAATGGAAAATAACTTTACTGCTGAATGGGAATCAGAGGTTAAGGTGTCAGGCCATGCCATGGGGTGAATGCCTTGCCAAGGATACACTGACACACAAGGCTTTGGGCAGGTACAAATAAAGAGCTGAGCACAACACAGTAGCAGCTTTAAGGACAAGAAACTCAGACCTGCAAGGCTGGTGAAGGAAGCTGATGAAGATACCCCTCCACACACACGTTATTTATTTCTCCAAGATCAGCATCACTTGCAGTGCCAGCTCCCCCAGGCAGCAGCAGGGACAGTACTGCTGGGGGGACATGAACATCCACCACCCAGGCTGGGACCACCAGTGGGACAGGGCTGGAGGCTGCTGGGTGGCATCTCCCACTGCCTGCCTGACAGCAGGGTGTTGAACTCAACTAACTAATTCCAATTAATGGGGGCATTTCTTGGGCTCCTAACATCTGGCTGAGACAGGGCTCAAAACAGCATTTCTGTACTCCTGGCCAGCCCATGTTATTGGTTTCAATATTCATATGAGAGGACGGATAGCTCAGAGACCACAAACCCACAGAGCCCAACTTCTGGAGTGCCCCACGCTCAGTGATGCACACGTGTGGGACAAGCAAGGCCAGGGACGGCTTGAAATCTTCTGACGTGACAGAATTCAGCCTGTTGTGTTTTACTGCTACTGACGTTGGTGTTAGCATCTTCAGTGCTAGAAAGCTGTTCATAATTTGGGTAACACTGCATGAAGTACAGGGTACTTCTATATGATTTCTACAAGTCTACTCTTGATTTTACAATATAAGCACATAAAAATATTTTTTCTACTCTGTTTTGCAGTGTAATGCATGGTTGATTTTTTTTCTCTCAGCCTTACTGTGACCTTCTGGTATTGGGCAGGCTGCACCAAAAAGACTTCCCCACACACCAGTCCTTTCCTACACTCTAGAAACACATTTCCAGTTTTTTACTTGACAATAACTCATTCCGAATTCCCCTGTGAACTTCACAGATCTTTAGAGGAGCTGTGACTACAGAAAAGGCTTCTTCTGGATGGTGGAAGATGTAGGTCCAGCCACCTTTCAGTTTCATTTCCCAGTTCTAGTCCTCCAAGAGAAGGCTATTAAAAGATGAGGTTCCTTTTTCCTTTCCAACTCAAGTATTTAAGATCTTGCAGCTCATTGAAAGCCACAAAAACTTAAACATTTGTGCCATTTCTAAACCGGCCTGTATTATTTCTATGTCAGCAGCTAAAAGTTTGCATGCAGGTAAAATACCTCCAAAAACAATGCCACAAAAAAGAAATCCTCAGCAGTTACATGAAGACCAAGAAAGGTATAACCACTGAGCATCTAAATAAGGAGACAATAGAATCTTCAGCCCAATTGGATAAATACCTTTAAAAGTCCCAGTAACTTCAATGCAAATTTAACTTAGAACAGCTCTGAGACGATCTAAAAACGAATTTGTGAACAGAATGATTGATAAGACTCTTGGGTCCTTATTTCTGTGTGCTCACATAATGGCAATTAAAGCTAAGCACCTTTGAATGGCCTCTAAACAAGCACATGGAAATCTAGGAGAACCTTTGAGTGGGGATTATGCATTAACCTAATGTTCATAATCATGCTCAGAGTTTCTCTTTCAAAGCTTGAAACAGAAATGTTAATAATCTCAGGCAAATAAAAAACCTTAAGCTATTGCAAAAGGCAACTTTTGAATCAAGTACATACTAGGTAATAAAACTTCAAAGGCTTCATCACTCGCTGCAATTAAAATGTCCAACACAGATTTTTAAATAGCCTTCTCATGTCTAAGGAAACTTTTTTCCTCCAAGTAAGTAACTGAACTCAGGTGAGCATCAGATTTTTTTTTTAAGAATAAACACAGGCTTTCATCTGTGGTGCAGTGGAAAGAGCACAGCATCACAGACCAAAGCGGCAATCAAAGCCAGTTCCACCTTGCCTAATTTTGTTCTTTAAGGGTTCAAAGGATCAATCCTCCTCTTAAAAATCTTCAAGTATGAACAGTGAACACAAAACGATGAACTTACATGAGAGAGTAACAAGAAGGCTCTAGGAAAAAAATACTGCCCCCTCCCCCGTTTCCACACAACTAACTGGAAATCTTCCATATTTTGGAGGAAGAGGGGATATCTGTCTAGAGCATGATGACAGATATGAGCCACAGACAGGAGCGCACTCCAACAATTTCTCCCTAGGTTGCCTAGAAGAGCCAAAAAAAAAAAAAAAAAGGAACATCCTTTTGTAGCTGTGGTTTTACAAGGAACTGCCAAACAAAAAGCAAGCAGGCAACTCCCTGTCAGATTTGACAGAACACCCTGAAGTCTTAGTCTCATCACCACAACTGCTAATTACATAGTCCTCAGTACTGCAACCAAAATGCATGGACTCCTGTGGACCCAGGCATGCAAAATCACCTTGTTTGACTGCAGTCTCCAAGCTGGAGAAGCAGAGGATGCATCCATGGGATGGGAATACTTTGCGATTGCCTTACCCTATGACTGGGAACAACTGCGGCACGGGGGCAGGTCTTGAGGAGCAAGGTGGTAACCCGTAGGCCCACAATAAATCTGTGATGGATGTTCCTTTCACAATACACAAAGAAATCACAGCAGAGCACATGAATGAGCAGAAATTCTGTAATGAAATCAAATTACATAAAATAGAAACTGCATGGTATTTATGGCAGGAAGTCACCTACATCAGCCTAAAGGACTTATTTAAGGGTGGTCCTACTAACAGCTGAACTAGCTTGAAGTCTTACATCCAATCAACACAGTTTAGGCCTTACTTATTTCCACTCAACAGTTTCAAAAACCTGCTCTTCTATAGCACAAATCTGAAGAACTGAAGGGAAAAAAGAGTCCCAAAATCACTTCAGCTTATTTGATGCCTTTAAATTTTATATGAAAAAACCCAAGCTTATTTCCAAATCACTTTGCACTTAGTAAACTTTAAGTATAATAGTATCTTTATCTTCAGACAAGGTCAACTTTATCCCTTGTAACCCGTTCAAAAATAAAACAGAATCAAACTGATGTTCTTGTTTCTTAAAGACCAAAATCTGAGCACGATCATTTCCTTTCTTTCATCAGCAAAAGAATGCATGCATGGGACATAGGATGAAAACATAACAATGCTTAGATTTGGGGAGAAAACAAGAACAAAACCAGGGCAACAGGAGCAATCAAGAGATCAGAATTAGAGAACTACATTCCTGTGGCCTGACAGAGTCTTTTACAGAGTATCTAACAGAGCTGATGAGGCAAACCTACCACAGATGATCTCAGCAGCCTCAAAAGTCATTGAGATCCTTCATTAGGAGCAGGATTTTATCCCAGTCTCTGATAATTACCATCTTCTTTACAGATGGCCTGAACAGAGGTTCAAGCTGCCACCCTATCTCCTCAAATGCTACTTCAGCTAGAAAAAAAGGCATGGACAAATAAAACCTGAAAGCAAAACCTCCCATGGCCAGGCACAGCAGTCCCAACAGTTCCCAAATGTGCTCCTTTCCATTTCTGCTGGGTAGAGCAATGGCTTGTGAGTGATCACAGCCACTTACCCAGACACATGTGGATTTTCAATGGTTTGTGCTCCAGCTTTACTCATGGACTTCTGGAAATCCCTGCTTTGCCCCAGATCTGAAAACCAGAGAATGTTGTGTGCCCCACCAGCATGGACCTGCCTCCAGCTGCAAGCAGCTTCCCGCAAGAAGGACAAGTCTTGCAGTACCAACTCTTTCACAAACACCCAGCACATCTGGATTTTGCTCCAGGTGTGCCACAGCCTGCTCCACCTGGAGGATTATGATCCCCATCTGCTGCATAAGGGCAACTGCTTTGTGAAACACAAAAAAATCCTATAGATGTCAGGATAAAAAGCAACCTCCTAATCTTTTTCCTTTACTATTGATAATCATGTCAATGTTCTCACAAAAACAAAAAACCCCAAAGCCCTCATGCTACAGCTTTGTTAAAGGACCATGTTTAAAACCTGAGGACTCTGCTAAGTTTGAAGATGCACAGCAAACACATCAGGTGTAAATGCAGACCACACTTTACGTCAGTATATACACTATGTCAACAGATACACACCAGCTGAGGAACTGATATAAGCATATGTTTAAATCTCTGAAGAGAGAGACCTAGACCAAAACAGAACTGTAGGAGAAGCTGTTCCCTCTCTGAAATGGCACTGTGTAGGAAGAAAATGCTTTTTGCTATGTTAAAACATCTCCACATTCTTCCTTCTTGTTTTTCTTATACTTTCAAAACAAGACTTCTATACAGAAGGGTGCAGGCAGAACTTAATACATTATAACATAAACAGTTTTCACCTCAGGAGCAGCCGCAGATCAGCATGTGTATGGTGGCACTGAGCTTGCAAAACCCGCTCAGACGAACTCCCGACTACGCGCACCAGCAGTTTGCCAGAGAAAGGCTATTGAAGCCTTTTATAGCCATTCAAGCAACAAAAGGATGCTCCTCTATACACAATCATCACAGCCTGGCTTATCAAAGCACTCCACGAGTCTTACTGCTCAGCATCCTTATTTTTTAGCAATTATTGTTCTGATGAGTAACCCTTGGGTAGTGTCCAAGAATAAGGGGAATTTCTGCTGCGGGATGCCTGGAGTGCTCCTCCTCTGCTAAGTGAAGCAATAAAATCAGTGTGTGGATGTGTACAGAAACACCACAACCCACCTCCTTTCCAGTTGTGCCCAAAGAGGTCACAGGGTGAAAAAGTAGCCTCTCTGGGAGCTGCCTCTTGGGTGTCTTGGACTAAAGTGATGCACCACGTAGAACTAAAAGCAGGCAGCCCCTGCCTACAGGTACCCATGCATCAGCCAGCTTTCCCTGAACCAGCCATCCAAGCACAGGAAAAGGAGCTGGTCCTGAAGGTACATTTAGTAGAAGAACCAATGCTGAGCTTTAGCTTTGGTGCAGTGACTGTGAAATTCGAAGGTCTCTGTCTACAGGGTTGCAAAAGCTGCTAACTAGATACTAACTTGGCACTAACCAGGTGATAAAAAATCTTATCATAGTCCATGCTGACAACTAAACCACTGTTTGGCCCCGAATTAATGAATATAATACTTGACAAGAGCAATTGGAGATTAATGGCCTGTAACTGCTTGGCTACCTTGCACTCTATAGGGTCAAGTACATTAATGTCAGTGGAGAAATAGTTTGTCTCAACCCAGTGCTAGTACTACAAGGACCCATGAACTAAGAGATACGAAGGCCAGGTTCTAAAAGCCACTTTCTGTCACTAAGGTCTAGTGGTGGCCAATTCTCATGAGGAAGATTCTCATGAGGAAGAGCAGGGGGACTTTAATTCCCCCACGGCACATTGCAGAGGGATATCCTGGCATGTGCCACTCTGCAGGACTGTGACTGAGGCAGGAACATCAGGGTAGCAAAGCCAGCAGACACGAGAGAAGGTCACTCTGCTCCCACCAGGGCTGGGATGGAGGCAGCCCAAGACCCAGACAACCACAGGCAGTCCCCTGACCCCATCTGTTCTTTGCTTAGCACATCCTCATACAGGAGATAAACACAGCCAAAATTTCCATTGTTCTTGGTCGCTGCATTTAACTGCAAAAAATCACAGCTCTAACATTTGCAGAAACAGGCCTTTTGCTCTACTTTCCAAATCCAGGGTATTTCCAGGGGGCTCAGGACCTGACTCCTGAGCAGAGACTAGGTTCACTGGAGCATCTGCACTCACCTCCAAATAACTGATGGGCTCAGGCCATACAGCTGCAACACTGCAACTAAAATCAGTAGTTCTCAAATCTGGACACACATATGCCCATACAGGAACCCCAGCTCCGCCTGAATTGTGGTTAGCAGATTACTTACCCCCTTATCTAGGCGGAAAAATAAACCACAGATAATCTGGAGATTAAACCAGAGCCACTCTTCCTGAGAAATTGCTTTCTGGAATGCATAGTGAAGGAAAAAAAAGTGTGTAACTTATACAGCTCCCAAGGGAAAAATGAATATGCCAGTTGACCTTAAAAGAGTCCAGTAGAAGTGCTGAGTAAAATTTTAAGCACAAGATGCTGAGCCTTCTTCAAACCCCTTCAGATGAACCTTTACCTCTTGGAGGTAGTAGAAATTATGTTTGTGAGACCATTGTTCATATGAATATTCTGGATGCAGGCAGGAGTATAATAATACAGGAAAAAGTTGCATTACCCTATGCTCAATCTTTGAACAACAGAATAGTTTGAAATAATCTGTGAATCCTCTCTCTTACCCCCTGTTCCTCAGTTTCTCAAATATAAGTATGCAAAGAAAGGCCAGAGGCAGGGAGAGGGAAGGATGACCCTGTAGTATCTCACAGGGCTGGCACCTTAATACACCACCAATGAGTTGCTCTGATACACTGGGAGCAGGAGCCGCAGGAGCCACAAGAGCCAGAACATCCTTCCACACTCAGCATATGCTTGGGAAGCGTGTTTTGGCCACAGAGGTCATACAGCTTTCAGAGACACTCCTGGCACTTGGAGAGGGGATGTTCAGCATCCCACTGACTCCTCTCAAGCTCCAGGGCTTCCCACAGGGCCAGCAGCCACAACTCTGCTACAGTGACCAAAGTTCCCTAGCAACTCTGGTTACTCCCCTCCTTGCTATCTCCAGCAACATTCCTTAAAGAGGACCTGAAAGGAGCTCCAGACATGTGCTGTAGGTATCAGCCCCTAAAACATCACTACTAAGTACACTGGAGCAAATATATGATAGAGAGCATCTGAGGGAGAAACAGGAGGTAGAAAGTGGCAGCCTATAAATGCACCTTTTGACAAATTTTACTTTGCAGTCTCCTCAGCCAACAGTGCTTTAAATAGAAGTGCTTTTTTGACAAAAATCCCTTCAGCCCACCTCTAAGAGCAGTGGACCACTGGCCATGAGTGGCCATGAAGTAAATGGGGGTTTCTGTATCCAATACCATTCTTTCTCCCCTTTGAATCCTCACCTGACTTCACATACCACCCCGTGGCAGCAAGCTCCTTGGGGCAGAAACCCTCCTCTCTCTGTGTCTGCAGGATGTACACTGCAGCCAGCCCCGAGCCTCACAATGCTTCAATACTATCAATGCTACGGCAAGGTCCACCATGGCTGCTGGACTCTCAAGTGTGAAATCAGCTCTGTCTAGCCAGAGAAGAAGAAAAAGAGACCAAAACAAAACCCAAGGCACATTAGTCACTGTTAACTGTTCTTTCCAGAAACATAACATTGAAGGGATTTCACATATTTCCTGGCAGGGAGATTTTGTGGTGGCTCATAGCTAAGATCAGCAAGAAATCCTTTGAAATGCACATACATACACATTAAAACTTGAGTATTTTACCTTTCCCCTCAAAAGCAATTGCTGCTGTCAAGTACACCCTTCTATTACAGCCACATGTTCTGCTTAAGAATACCTAATCAGAAAAACATTCAGAGGTATTTAATCAGGTTTTTCTTTTCTCTTTAATGACCTAATGTTTTGGTTTGCAACTGCTGCCAACTCACGCTGGGTAGAAATTTAGTACTGTCAGCATTTAATTATTATTTTAACACAGATTTCTCTACCTTCCTACAGTGAAGAAACAGCTAGAAAAAATGCCGCTATGAGCAGCTTTTTAAGCCATTAGACATCATCCTTGTTATTTAGCCACACTGGAAATTACCATTCAAGGACACCCAGATGCTCGCTCTGCCATCCCCTGCTAGGGCAGATGCTCCCCAGTTTGCAGCTCCACAGCCAACCAGAGGGACAGTATCCAAGGGACAACCTGGAGGGACTGCAAATACCCTGCTCTGGAAGCTCACCAATCTGGGATATGGCTCACCAAAGATGTGCCAAAGAGCTGAAACACAGAGCACCTGGTTGGTGTTGTATCTTGGGCCATAAATAACAAATCAGACTGGTTCTTTTTGTCAGCTCAAAATCCATTTTCCTAATTTTTCCTCTCCCTGTCTGAAACTAATAAACTCAATTCTGTAACCTGCAACAGGCTACAGGGGAAATGAAATACATGTGATGGTCTGCTGCAGACTGCATGACAGGTTTGCTTCATTCACACAGTGGGAGGAAAAAAGACCCAAAAAAACTGGTTCTATGAATTTCAAAAGAAATCAAGAGCTGAGCGCACGGTAAGCTCCCAGCATCACGTAAGTGTTGCCCTGCATGGTGTTTTGCAGACAGGACAGGTGCATGGAGAGTTCTCTTCTCACTCCCAGCCAGTCTGGTGAATGCCTGCTCCCTGCTCTCCTCCTAAAAAGCAGGTTTAGGCTTCAGCCCTCACAGAAACCATTGGAGAAATGAGTTTGCAGCAAAGCAGGGCTTGCGACAGCAAGTGTTAAATGGTGCAAAGAAGGAAGGGCTGTGAGGACACACGTGGATAACTCTATCTTCCAGAGCGGATGGAAGAGTCAGCCACACACTTATTAAAACAAGCATTAGTCTGTGATAGCAATCTAAGATAACACTAAGAGGTTTGTCACGCAAGGTAAAAAAAAAATAGAGGCCAAAACCGGATGGTATTGCTGGACCTGTGTCTATAGAAACCATATTTAACCTTAGCAGAGGATCCAGCTATACAGGTGACTCTTTATTTGAGAAACACAATCACCCTGTTTGGTGTGTGCTGACCTTCGCACACAGTCACACTCCTATTTAAAAGAGAAACATGTATATGGAAGAAGACAAGAATGGAGGTTAGCAACAGGGAGGTAACAAATTTCTGCAACAGGGAGGTAAAAATTTCATTTCTCTGATGGCAAAGCAGGGCTCTCTTACACAGCTGGCAGGAATGAAGCATTGCTCTTCTCTACCTGAAAAAACAAAGTTGTGGATATGCGATTTTAAATCCAGATGGTCACCATCAATGGAACTGTGATGAATAAAGAGGCAGCTATTTCATCTGCTTAACATTAACTCTTCCCACAGTGCATTTTATAAGTCACATTCCTAGAGCAAAGGGCATGTGCTTAAGAAGCCACACACAAATCCAGTTTTGCAGGGTAAAAGAAAGGGAAATAGCCTTGGTCACTGAGAGTATTTGAATGTCACTCTGCTAGGCTGTGCATTGCATTTGACAGAACTAGCAAAGGAAATGAGAAATGATAACTGATAGTGCCCTGATTAGATCAGCCACCTTGGGAAAGGTGCTGAAGCAGAGATATTTCACTAAAATAAGGAGAATCCTGGGAATAGATTTCTGGCAAGTGATCGCAAAGGAGATATGGCCAGAATTAGAAATGGATTTTGCAGGCAGATAAAATGTAATAGAAGGCAGCTCAAAATGATATATCATGAGGGCCTACAGAACAACTATAAAGTTTGTTCGCAGATATTTAACATATAGAGATCCTAGAAAGACTTAACTTCAAAATATACTTGCTGTGTTATTAACTTTATTGTGCAGAAGTAAAACAATATTGTATTAAAGCTCTCTAGCAAAAAAGGACGCGGCCTTCTCCCCAGCTATCCACCTCTGATTTCAGTGAAGTCGCATTACTTTATACCACAAGACAGAAGTAGAACAGCAGTATCTTCTTGGGCTTCTGACTGACAAAGATACACGAAAATGTACATTTCATTATTTTATCTTGAAGGAAATCGCTTTATTAATAACGGATAACTATGGGCAGTGGTAATTAACATATTGTAATAAACTCCTTATATGCATTCCTACAGCTTAACCATGTTTCCTTCTTCTGAAGCTCATAGACAAAGCAGTTCTTTAGAATGATACTTGGGCATTTTAGGGGGGTTAGCTTTACTAACTATTAAAAAAAGTCTTCAGTGATCCTGCTGTCCACATCTGTCTGTCTGCTTCCTCCTTAAAACATTTAGCCAACTAAATATAAAGACAACTGTGTTCAGTTCTGTACGGCATGGTGGCCAAGACAGAGACCTGATGACAGTAACTTGGGGAAAGGCTGCTACCTGGGTTCAGTCATAGACATCAGAGTTCACCACCACATGACAAGTGTGTTGACAGCCCATCTTCACTTGCTCCTGTAGTGTCACAAGACTTTGAGATTAGTCCACGGGCTTATGAGTCTGCAAGTCAATAAAGACCAATACAATGCTCCCAGGGGCCCGAGTCTGGCCCTCTGCTCCTCGCTTCATTGGCCATTAAAATGCTGAATTTTGCACAAACAAGTAATGGGTTGCGTGTTGTTCAGAGCAAAATAAAGATATCACAGTTACAACAACAAAAATCTATGTTGCAGCACACCTGTGTATTACGAGACCTTTTCATCCACTGGCTCCGAAGAACCATACGTGCATCACTCACACTGCCAGAATGGGAATAGTCACACAAATCACCTTTGGTATCAATGGAAGATGCACTTTACAGAGCAGAAATGTCTGAGGAACAGCCAAATATTAACATTTTACTGACCACTGGGATACAAGTTAGTGATAACCATTATCACCATCACTGTATCAGTGACAGCAATGGAGCATCAAATTCTGCATCCATAAAACCACAAGCAACTGCCACTGCATCCCTAGGGAGCTCCCCCTGAATACACAAAGGTGAAGTTGAAAAATAAACTATTTACATAATCAAATGCCAAGCTATTTGCTGAGGCAAAATCTTCACTGAAATCAGCTAGGACTATCACAATCAATAGATTTTGGCATGAAAAGGGACAAGCTTCAATTTTTGCCAGCATTCATACACAGTGGAACCAGAATGAATGATTTTCCAGAGCACCATGCTGCTTACCTCAACGCTTGTAGAAGATCAGGCGCTTCCTCACCTACGGCTGTTGCACCTAGGCTGAACATCTTTTCCCTTGCATTTGGAAACAAGCAATCCATGTCGGATTCTGCACCTGGGATGGGGCAACCCTGGATGTACGGACAGGCTGGGGAATGAGAGGCTGGAGAGCAGTGCTATGGAAAGGGACCTGGGGACCTGGTCGATGGCAAGTTGAACATGAGTCAGCAGTGCCCTGGCAGCCAGGAGGGCCAGCCTGGGGTGTCCTGGGGGCATCAGGCACAGCATCGCCAGCCGGGCAAGGGAGGGGATTGTCCTGCTCTGCTCTGCACTGGGGCGGCCTCACCTCGAGTCCTGGGGGCAGTTTTGAGCACTACAATATAAAAAAGCCATCAAGCTGTTAGTGTTCAAAGGAGGGCCACAAAAACAGTGAAGGGCCTTGAGGGGAAGTCGTATGAGGAGTAGGTGAGGTCATTTGGTCGGTTCAGCCTGGAGAAGAGGAGACTGAGGGGAGACCCCACTGCAGTTACAACTTCCTCATAAGAGGAAGAGGAGGGTCAGGCACTGATCTCTGCACTGTGGTGCCCAGTGACAGGAATCAGGGAATGGCCTGAAGCTGTGTCAGGAGAGGTTTAGCTTGGATATTAGAAAAAGGTTCTTCACCCAGAGGGTGGCTGAGAACTGGAACAGGCTCCCCAGGAAAGTGGTCACAACCTCAAGCCCGACAGAGTTCAAGAAATGTTTGGACAACACACTCAAGCACATGGTGTGACTTTTGGGGCTATTCCGTGCAGTGTCAGGAGCCGGACTCCAGTGATCCTTGTAGGTCACTTCTGACTCGGGATGTCCTATGATTCCCAGCACTAGCACGCAAGAGCCCCCATCAAAGCAAAGCTCTACTTTTGAAATAAACCCATCTCTCCAACAGCCCAAGAGCTGAATTCTGCTGCCTTCATCATCGTTGTTTTGAATGAGTGAGAGGTGGGAGGGAAGTTTCTGTCAACATTAATCAATATTTAGGTGGTTTTCTGCCCATTCATTCATGTGCTAAAAGTGTTTTTGACAGGAAGAAATCCACTGAATGTAAGCAGGCCAGTAGCAGCTGCTTGAGAAATGCCAATAATACTGTGCATACCTTCCAAATTTCCCCAATGTCCCTATGTTATTAGCGGGTGACAGGAGCTTAAATAAAGCATGTGAAACATGAAAGCAGGACAAATAATTATACTGGTGTAGAGACTTCTATACTGGAGCAATTTTTGCTCCAAATACCTTATATCAACTGTAGGTTTTCGGGGTCAGAAAGAAAATAGTTTTTCCACACTATGTCTTTGAGAGAGCAGGGTGCTTGGAACCCCTGCTGCTCTGTGGTCCCAGCTTGTATCCCCACAGAACTAGCAGTAGCTAACAGTAGCGAGCAAGATTGAACACAAACTCAGAATACAAATTACTATAAAAAAGTTCTGCTCCAGATTTCAAAGCATGGCCTGAACTGTCCACATCACACCATGATCGGGCATTCTCATTTGAGCAGAGAGCAAAAAAAAAGCAAGACGGGAGGAAGCCTGGATCAAATAAACCAAGCACAGACCATACAGGGAGTGGGCAGAGTCCACCGGCTTGGGACATAACCCTCGAAGGGAGAAAGGGCAAGTGGGCAAGACATACTATTCTCAACATCAGCATAGCATAGGCTGTTTCATGCAGCTCTTTGAGGAAAGATAACACTGCTTTTCTGGTAAAAAAAAAGCCTTTGCCACTAGCACTGTAAAATTATACCCTTAAAAAGGGGCTTGGGGGCTGTATACTTGTTCCTGGCCCTCTCATCTGCTCCATTCCTTCAATGGAACAGGCACAAACCACCAGATAACCTGATCCTACAGCCACGGTGACAGCTGAGGGTGCATGGCCTCCTTGTCAGCCCTCTGGGAACCAGAGCAAGGCTGCTGCAGGAGCATGCACCAGTCCTCCACCTCCTGGTGACTGCGCCTGAACAGGAGCAGGCCCTTGGATTCCCAATCGCAAACAGGCACTGCAACAGGGGGGCTACTGCTTTCTGGGGAGAACCCACACGAGTGACCCACGGGGAACAGCTTCACATCTGTTACTGTACCTCCAAGCCCACCACATCTTTCCTTGCTTTCCCCAGGAGTCATCTCTCAACCATTTTGCCTTCAAGATGCTCAGCCTTTTCTCTCAAACTGTTGCAATGGCAGCTTTCCATACAACTAGGAAACAAGGAAATCATTCCACTTGGAAAGCCGAAATGCTTTCTGTTTCTAAAGACGCTGACTTTTCCACCCAGGCTGGCTGTTTCTGAGGCGCTGGATTGGGAGATCACCCAGATTAACAGGGAATGGGGATTTCCCCACCCATCAGAAATGGTACCCCGGCTGAACAAAAACCACAGCATTTTTAAAGCACACTTAACTTTTCACTGTTCATGCTGGATTGTTCAGGGCCTTCTTTTCTTGTCTTGGTACGATTAAGTAGGTCCCATTTCCAGTCAGGCTGTTTCCAGTTGTTGCACTGGACCCCAGGACTGTGAATGGCTTACAGTTGCTCCAATAATGAGATGGGCTCGTGAACAAGGGTGACCATCCTAATACACATGCCTAATTTATACATTTTTCCTCTTTTTTCCTATATTTTAATCTCATTTCTCCCACATTTTACCTCATTTCTTCCAGTCTGTGTTTTCTTCCTCCTTGCACAAAGCTACTACGTCCCGAGTGAGATCTCCTGTTCAGCCTCAACACAAACTGAAGCTGCAATATTTCTCTCAGATCTTCTTCATAAAAACCCAGCCCTGCTCTTGCCAGACGTGGCAGACCAGCAGGAACCCATCCACTGCCTCCCCTGCTCCCCTGTACCCACAGGTGGTTCAACACTGCCCCACTCCCTGACCTGGGGTCTAATATCTGGGGTACAGCAACTGTAGCTAAATGCTGGCATATTTGATCAGAACACTGTGACTTCCCAGCACCTCTGAATTTCCTGAGCAACAACATGACTGCAGCCTGCCCCGGGATCCCAGCTGCAGCAGGCACAGTGCCCAGCTGGGGGTCCCCAGGGTAAGCTGGGGCTGACAGGGCCACGTCACCCCAGAAGAGCTCGGCGCAGAGCTCGGCACAGCGCAGCTGCGGCAGCACCACAGCGCAGCGCCCATTAGTGACGCTGCTGTGACCACCCCCAGGACATTAAGGTCTGCTGCACCACTACAGGAGATGACGTTGCAGCAACAGAAGTGAGGAGGGGAAAAATTAGACATACCAGTAAGGATGTAGCTTATTTATGGTTCAGCTTTTCAAAGTTTACTAACTAGTAGAGATTATTCACTGCTCATGTCTTTAAAGAAGTCAATGTCATTCCCTTTCTATTCTTAACCCTAAGTAATATTTTATGGTTCGGCTGTTCCTCCGTTCAGACTGAAAGACGTGTCCAATCTTGGCTTTATGAGATGTTGTCTTCTAGCCCTCTTCATCCTTGTCTAGCGATTGTTCTGTACCTCCATGTCTTCTCCCCCAGCTCCTGCTGTGGCCTTAGTCTTGGTCTGTTCCACATACCCTCCATACCCTGGGCATGATCTTATTCACTCTGACACCAACCCCTACTGTGCCAATGCAAAATGTACTTTCTGTCACTGACTCTCCTCTCCAGCCAAGCCCATCTCTTAGCCTGCCTTGACATCTCTTGCTGGGCAGCTCATCATCAAATCAAACTCAATACAGCTGTAATGGACCTTGTGATCTTCCTTTGCTTATCCAGCCTCTCTGTCCCTTCTGAACAAACTTCCACCCTCCCCGTTGCCCAGGCCTATAACCTCTTCCAGTTCCACTATTCTTCACATCCTCACTCTTCTTGTAATACCACCTGACGGACCATCAGGTGGTATAAGTCAGTGTAATTCCACTAATTCAAATGGCATTACACCAATTTACAAGAGATGAGTTTCTGTCCTGGTGCCTCTAAAAGCAAATATATTCTATTTGGCAAGTAAAAGCCTTCAGCCAGTTCCCTCAACATCTCCCATATTTATTACTGTGATCTCTTGCCCTCTGGACTCCCAACAGCCACACTCTTTTCAAAACATGACTCCTCCTGAAATTCTTACGTGTCCCTTAGCTCTCCAGTGCTCCCAACCCAGAACACTCCCTTCCACTCTCCAGCCTTGTGTATCTACCCACTGCCCACTCTTAAGCCAGTGCTTGGCTTCTTAAGCCTTCTGAATACACCTGAAATAAGCTGGTGTGCTAACACTATTTAATTAACAGTAACAAATCATTGACTAATTCAGAGACTTATTCTATGATAAAATAGAGAAAAAAAGAATTTTAAAAAAGGAAGGAGAGCCACCATGAAAGCTGAACACCAATTGCAAATTCAGACACAATTAAAAGGCACATGTTTAACACATGGGGGGCACGCCTGCAAATGTGTGTACTGAATCACCAAGATTACATGAAGTGTTATATGTTATTTGTGCCCTCCTAATACCAAGCACTGTGCTATCCCAGGTACGCTGAAAGTTTCATAACCATTTTAACACCAGTACAAATCTCTGCTTAAGCCAAACATGCCACAGTATAAAATGATGCAATGGATAGCACAATAACACCCTGTGTCTTCACACTCTCGAGACCACATGGTGAAGTTTTGTAATGGCTGGAGACTTGGCACTTAGTGGGTCTGATCTAACCACTGCAGCTATCTTTGTATAAATGTTTCCAGTTTGTTAAAAAAGAAAACAAAAACAAAAACAAACAAAACACACCATCAAAAAAAAACCCCAAACCCACCAAAAAAACACCAAAACACCGCACATGTTTTGTTCAGATTAGTATCTATTCAAAAAAGAGAAAAGCTCTTTCCAAAAGTAGAATAACATCTGCATTTAGGGTTTTCCACACCTGGAGGGCTGCAAGAATGTGGGGTAAGATCAGGTCTTTAATGAGAGTACTAAGGATTTCACCATGTGCACCATGCCAAAATGATAAAATGTTAATGAAGTGAAAGTATATTAGTGAATTATTAAAATTTCACTCCTCTCTGCAAAGCACAGAGTAGGAAAAACACAGTGAAGATAATGATAAAAATAGGATCAAAACATTTGGATCCCTTCACCACCTCCAACATAAAAGCTTTACAAAATCTGGTGTTAAAATTAACATATTAATTGAGTAGCTTCTACAAATGATCTACTGTAAAACCCAGTTCAAAACAAGTTGGAGCTGGGGGTAAAATGAGACATAATTCAGTTAAATCTAGATGGGTCAGACCTACAGCTTCCTCCCATCTCTAATAACCTCTCGTAACCTCGCTAATGCCTCTGCTCCTCTCCACAGCAAGCCCAGCCAGCAATTAAATTGTCCAAAGAAGATCTCACTGAGGGAAGTAACAGCAAGCAGGGCTCTCCACGGATGGGTCGGGCTGGGGAGTTCATGTCTGTGTGCTGTGCCAGAAGCCAGCTTTGTCCAGGGAAAAGGTTGGCCTCTCCACAAAGCCCAAGAGATAAACCAGAAAGCAGCTCTGAAGTGAGGTGCTGCAGAGGAGCCAGCGCTTGGAGAGGGGAGCCTTGGTGAGTCCAGGACCGGAGGCAGGGCCACAGGAAACACGAGGCCACTGCTCATTTCAGTGGGGCAGGCAAAGGTCTGGCAGAGAACTACACTAAAAAGAACAAGAGCTTTGCCAAACAGTATTAAGAAGCAATTTCCAATAAAGCTGCCATTCTGTGAAATGCTTTCCAGAGTCTAGCTTGGATTGCCTTGTACATAAAGTCCCACCTGTTAGGATGTCTGGAGTGTTGTCCTTGCAACAAAAGTTAAGTATGTCCAGACATGGTGAGTGGGCTCTATCAGCAAGCTGGTGGCAGGTAAGCAGTTTGCCATTAGGATCCCACCAGGGAATCTCACATTTGGCCTGAGCAAACAGTTCAGTGCAGGGCCCCACCACAACTCGGAATGTGGGAAGTGGGCACAAGAAGAAACTGATGCAGGCCAAAAGCATCCCACTCCTGGAATAATACCTGTCTTCACTTGGCTTTAATCTACTTTCAGTAAAAGGTAAAAACATTCAGTGCTGGAAATTTCATTGTATCAGCTAGCATTGATGTAAATTCCTGCTAATGTTGTGAAAAAAAAATGCCAGTGTCAAACATCTAGGCAGATCTTTCCCTTCAGTGGCACCTACCAAGCCTGATCAGAGGTCACAGCCTTGCCATCTGTCTGTCCTGCAGTCAGTGCGGACACAGAGAAAACCACCTCCAGCGGAGACTCTTAGACTACAGACAAGAGAATTAAAAGAGCAACAACAAAATACTGTCCAACATAGTAAGTAGAAGCTTTACCTCCAGTAGACTTAGCTTGTCCAATTTTCGCAGACATTATGGAATAGATGCACTTTATGGAGAGTTTTTTAAGAGCATAACGTGTCACTTAACTACTTCCCTGAGAGTGGTGGGGAAAAACTGATCCCCAGCAAGCAAGTGGCCACCAGCGCCTGGGCTAATGTGAGGGTGGTCCTACACAACCCACCTGAAAGTTGTGTGCCCGGCCGTGGCGAGTTTCAGCCATTCCCCAGGCCCCCTTCACTGGCCGCCTCCAGAGCAGGGCTATCCCACCGCTCTGCATCCATCCTCAAGGGCAACAAACGGGGTACAGAGAGCCTCGCTCCTTAGTGGGCTACGCTGCCTCCCGAGGTACAAACTTTTGGCTAGACAACCAGCTTCAGTCTAGAACAATTACAAGTCCCAAGGATGCTAAAGGCACCTAAAGTCTTACAGTGAGGTTAGGGAGGGTTTGAATTGCTCTCATGCTTGGCAGCTCAACTTGAGGCATTTTGAATGGAGCAGAATTTCCAAAACTCTAGGAGAGAATCACTTCCCAAAAACTGCCCTGCCTTGCAGTGCTTCAGGCTGGTTTCCCAGAATCAGCTGATCACTTCTGAAAATATACAGCTGTAAGTTTTACACTTAAATGAAACACTGCTCTGTTGGAGTCCTTTTTTTTTTTTTCATTATTTTGTTACAATTTGACTTGGTCATGAGAGAAGGTAACAAGCCAAATGCAGTTTCATTACAGATATGTCAAAATTGTGACCGAAGTCATGCTGCGTTGTGTTATATCTGAAGTCATGAACTGGCAAATTCCAGCATCAGCCAGGATAGTCCCGTTCCAGTCCAGCTTAGGCTTCTAGACAGCCCTGGCAGCTTGTCCTGCCAGGAACAGCTCTTAACACCAAGACATCTCCTACACCAAAAACCACTACTTGAAGCTATTCAGCATGCCAGGCAGCTTCTCACAAGTTTACATAACTTTTCCATGTTTCCCCCTCAAAACCCTCTGCAAAGCTTAACACCATAAAAACTCCATTGCAAGCTGACATCAGAGAAATGTTTATTTCCCTGACCCTCCCTGCTTACTAGAACACACAGATCTAAACCACAGCTCTCACCTTTGGTCTGGACCTTCATCCAAAGCCATGTCTAATCTTACAAGCCTTCAACCTGGCATCCCAGCCATGCTGGGCAGGGACCAGAAAATGACTGGCATTTTCTGGAACCATTGCTTATATTCTCAGCCCCGGCCCCACATTCCAAACACACACAAACCGCGCTGGTGCGTTAGCATGAGTACGCTTGGGAAACCCAGACACATTTTCAAAGTTTTAATCCATTAGCAATTGCTAATTAAGGGGCAATTAATTTGACTCCCAGCTCTGCTCCTAATTTGCCTGGCAACTTTGTGCAGTCCATGTGAAATGCTAAGTTTCAGCTTCCTATGCTCACACAACTTCTGTGGATATTAGAACATTAATTTCTGTAAAGTGATTTATGATCCATGATGAAAGGCAGTTCAGAACTGTAAGAACTGCTCCTATTAGTAAAATAACTGGTGCATTTTTTGATCTTTCATTTTAATGGGGGAAGAAAAAGAAAAGCCTAGCTGAGTATCAGCAATGAGGCTCAAAAGGTAGAAATTGCAAATTGGACACTTCTGAAAACGTAGCCCAGAGAGGCTAGTGGGGTGGGTTTTTATAACAGCAAAAAATGACAGGACAACACAAGCATTTAACTTCTTGCATCTCCCTTGGGAATGCCTGACATCATAAAACTTTTACAAACTAAAATCATTAGAGATAAATAAAGTAGCACAGACACAGAGGCTGATGAAGGGTAAACCTAGAAGATACCTAATCCAGCTCATTTCCTCCAATGTGTAAAAACAAGTAACCGACACGTTTCCTGCCGGTGAACCTTCCTGCCGATAAGGGTGCTCCCGACAACAGGAAATTCGCCTCTAGAAGCAAGCACACTTTCGCTACCAAGCCAAACTTTCTCCATTTGAACTCCACAGCAATTGAAAGCAGCATTTGTCTAATCATAATTGAGCTGGATTAAACAACTGCCTGACTCCCTAAGCCTCTCCCCAGCACAGGGAGGGGGGGTCCCACCTCCTGCAACCTGGTGTCAGCCCAGCCGCCAACAGGGACTCCTCAGTCAGAAGCAGTGCTCCCTCTGGCTCTACCATCCCTTCAGCCTGCTCTGCCTGCAACCAAGTTTTAAAGTCAGGCCTTGGGTTTTTTGGACAACAAGATCCGAGGGTAGGGGTAAAGAGGCTACTTCACCTCAGTGCCCTGCAAGATTTACCTCCTGATCTGCAAGACCTGATTAACAGTCTCTGGTTTTCTTAAGAAATAATAATGCAAAAAGTGTAATATACAAACAAACCGGTCATTTAAGGTTTCAAAGTGATGATTTATACAGTGGGTGAAGCACTAAAGTGCTATTTCTCAGCTTGGTCACTGCAGAATGAAGATTAAAGAGAGCAGCAAAAGGAAATGTTTTGGAGAAAATGCAGTGAATACTCAAATACTCTCTATCACAAACATCTGAAATCAACGGGTGCTGCCCAAGAAAATAAGCAAAAACATTAACACCTTTCTTGTGAGTTTGCTGTGAAATAGTTCTCTCCTGCTTCAAAAGCAAAATAGTTCTCTCCTTTCACACACAATAAACTTTCAATAGTCCAGCAAAGTAAAACTTCAATTTACGACAATAATAGTCTGATCTTCTCATGCTGCATTCAGCAGCAATGAAGTATATTTTATTCTCATATCTCTGCTTTTCTCCTCATAGCATGCTGTAACAGAACTGCATTTTCTTTTTTTGTTAAAAGCATTGCACAGGGCTTCCCAGAGTCATTCGCCACCTTTTTTTTTCAATAGGAAAGGCAGATTTGTGAAATGGCCTTAGTATGCAAGCCCAAATCATTACATTTTAATATAACTTCATAATACAAAGAAACAGAGGGAGATCAATCCCAACTTTGTCTCCCAGGTCCATAGATGCCCATGGAAAGAAACACGGCCTGATCATTCGATTATAAAAAAGCCATCCCTTGTTACTTTTGCCTTTTAAGGCCCATGATGCTCCTGCTTTGAGCCTTTTCTCAGGTTCCCCAGCAGCAGGCCAGGCTGGGGCAGGACACCAGTGGGCATGGGGCAGGTGGCTGCATCTCCTCAACTCCTCCTTGGATGGAAAGTGTGGGACAACGTCCAGGGAGGAGAGAGGGAGGCGGCGGTGCAGGGTTTTATTGTAAAATGACCTTGATTTGACAGGCATGTTCTCAGGTTTCAACAGATGCTGTGGGAAAGGCAACAGCAGCCAAGGCGGTCTGCAGGCATTTCTGATGATATGCAGACTTTTTTCTTCTGCCTATTTTTTTTTTTTTAAATACATGACGGGGGGGCAGGGGGGGGTCTTCTCAGTTTCCATGACAACAGTGTCTCCACTTGTCTGTTATTAGATACCATCCGCTTCCTGTGTCTAAATTTTTAAACCAATCAGAAAAGTGTTTATAGATTTTGCAGCTCCTGGGACAGTCCCTCTCCTCCAAGAGAGCTACTTTAATGACACGTAACGCTCCGACAGCCAGGGCTGCGAGGCCTGATATTTTCGGCTGCGAAATGATCACAGTTTATGCTGTTTACCAGCTGATTCATGGGCTGTGCCAGAGAAAATTGGGGGTTTGCTGCCCGATTTATTGTGCCCTTAACAGACGTTATCATGTCAGATTTTTTTAAAAACCACACAAACTCATTTTCATTGTTTGCTGATTATTGTTTCTGATTCACCCCGTGAAACAGCAGGATCTGTCCCTGGGTGACACGCGATTGCCTCGGCGAGGCCGTTATCCCACCGGAGTATCGGTCCGCCCTGACGGAAACGGATTCACGGTACAACATCGCCTGCTGCAATTAAAGTTTCGGCAAACTGGGCTCTAAGAGCAGCCGCACTGTAACCGTGCGAGCAGATTTACACAGGCATATCTTTGATGATGTAAATAATACCTGGCCGCATCACAGTCGGCAAGTCAATAAGGAAATCCTTCTCCAAGGCGCAGGGACACCCGCATACATTGTGAAGGAATTAGCACACGGTAAGTCCGGTTAAGTGAAGAGCCGGCACTGAAGACCGGCAAGCAACGGGGAGCTGTTGTGAGAAGGGGAAAATCCCTTTCCCGGCGGTTCTGACAGACCAATACTGCCGGAGGAGGATGCCCTTCAGGCGGGTGTGCAGGCACAAACGGAGCCCGGGAAGTACCGAGCGGCTTCTTCTCGGGCGGGGATCCAAGCGCCGGCGGCACGCAGGAACAAAAGGGAGCGGTGGGGGGGCTGCCCGCCGCCGGCTGCGCCGCTGCCCCACCAGCGCCCGCCGAGCCGGGGCTGGAGCCCGC
>VWZW01006708.1:538968-697476 GCA_013397115.1 Edolisoma coerulescens
CCTCCGGGGTGTTTTCCTGTGGGTGTGCGGGGATGCAGCAGACTCGGGAAGAGGAGGATGAAAAGGGACTGCTGTCCCTTTTCCTTCAGGGGAAGCCTCTCGGGCCCCCTGTCCCACCGGCCGCCCGTCGCGGCACGACCCCCAGTGAGTGCCCACACGCCTCGGCTGCCCTCCTTGGCCATCGCGTGGCGACTGGGAGCGGCCTTCGTGCCACCGGAGCCGGGCTCTTACACGTTGAAAAATGAGACATGCAGAACTAAAACTGTTAATTTTTTTACCGTCTTACCTGCCGGGAGCGTCAGCGAGGCCTGGCACCTCCGTGCATCGTATTTACGGCTGAAAACAGAGAAAACTCCCCATGCCAGAAGAGCCTGCAATGCCAAGGGTGCACCCACCTCCTCCTGCCCCTTTGCAGCCCTCACCCCAGCCTCTCCCTGCTGCCTGTCCTGCCTTGCTGCCGGGGAGCTTCGGCCTGAACGGGGCCCGTCTGCAATTGCAAAGGCTGGCAGGGTCTCAGAGGGAGCTGATGCCATCAGCACTGCCACACGCCTGGAGACTGTCAAGCCTGTAAAGGGCATTTAATTGTTAGTTTTAAGTTAGCTTTCTCAAACCAACCCTGTAGAGTGACAACTCGAGGTATATGTGATTGCTGTAGTGATTACAGGAAAAGCCTAGCTTATCCTTCTAGATTTATTTTGTCATAATGTGGGAATGGCTGGCCCAGGATGGGATGAGATTTTTTGTTTTCCCGCAAGGGATACATTCTTTCCTGGACACGGAGCTTGGACACAGGACAGAACAACAGCTGTGTTCTGCCAATTCTTTTTCCTGCCTACCCAAACTCAACTAGTATACTGTACAGGACTGCTAACCCTAGATCAACTTGCTTTGCTGTGGGCATGGCACAAGGAGACCCAGATTTTGCACCAGCATATTGCACAACAATGTACAAAAAGTATCAACTCTGAATTTTGATGACTAGATTTGAAAAGAAAAGGAATGGAGTTTTCTATCTGTATGAAATACTGCTTTACTAGGGAATGAAAAATTGTTCCTCTGCTCTTTTTTCTTGCTGTCTCCAAGTTGATTTTGAAAAGCCGCTATAGGCTGGAGTAGCAGCGTAGTCTTTCCATTTGTAAAACTTGCTGGCATGAAACTTCTCCCTGCCCCCATCTTGGTCCTAGTTATATCCCTGAGCATTGCTCGTCTGTGCAGATGGCAAAACCTCCTGTTGATTCCCTGATGCTCACCTCTTCAATGGATGGATGGGCTCAGTTTATTCCAAAGTGAGTATAAAACCCTGGGGTTTCCTGAGCAAAGTTACAGTTTTTATTTTGTAGGTGGTTTTGGTGACACGGAGTCAGAGACAATACCATCCCACAGGATTCCTGTGTAAGACACACAGGTTCCTCGTTCAGTTCAGTTGAAAGTTTTCTACTGACTGCTCCGCAAAATTTTCAAAGGCTGTGTCAGGATAGATCAGCCTGGCTTGCTGAATGCCCTTACAGCAAAGCACTGACAAAAATCAGAAGGTGTGGAATGAACCCAACCCCAGGCTCCTCTTCCAGGCTTGTTTCCTGGTTCAGATGGGTAACCATTGGAGTGGTGGCCACCGGAGAAACTCTCAAAGTAGAAATGCCTGATTTAGTTTTAGTGACAACACTCCAAAAGTAAATGAGCATTTGGGCTCCGCTATTGATGCAGCTAGAGCTGGGGGCCCTGGGCACCATGTTAATAACAAGATTTCTATTAATTGTTTTTAAAAATATAGATATCTGTTTGCAACATCGTCACCACATAAGGAAATCTCACAGATGCCAACAGAGACTCCATGAAGGGCAAAATCCTGGGCCCGTTGAAGCAGTGCCCAAGTCTCGTAATGAACCTAGATACTACAGGTGCTGATAACCTTCTGCAGGGCTACTTCATATCAACAACACAGACAAGGCATTTTTTCCTTTAATGCTTACCCATTAACTCTAAGGCAGGTATTTTTCCTAATGAAATCAGTTCTAACATTTCTTTGTTCTTTGATCAGATCATCTGAATTACTCTGTGCCTGCATCTATGCTAACCACAGCCGTTTTAAACCTCAGCCTAAGTTCCTTCAAAATTTAGCCACAAGTACGTGCATTTCCCTTCTTCTGTTGTTTGCTTCCAGTGATGCAAGCTTCATTATTCTTTCATTTCTTCCTCCTTCCTCCCACTCATGTATTTGAGGCTTTCTTACATGCTTTGTAGCTCTACTTCCCACCTCCTCCTCATTTAGATCCTTCCAAAAGAAAAGAGTGTTTTAGAAGACCCACATTTGCAAGGGAAAAATATTAATAGTGGAAATTTTCTCAGAGATGCATTTTTCCTATGCCTGCAAGTGCATCTTGTCTCTCTGTATCAATCCAAGCAATGTTAACTCTCCCATGTAGAGACTGCTTTGTTATCTCTATCTGCCAGATTAAATTAATGGAGATGAAATTCTTACCTCTCTCCAAACTGGGGAGAATTTATGATTTATGCTGCAGAAGTTTTCTGATGTCCACATCAGTCCATTTTGTCTAATTTTCCTTGGAGTTTTTCATTAGGCCTTGTTCTCCTGTAGGGTCTGTAAATTGAAGCTCTCCAGCTAACAACTCCTGGGTTATTTCTGTCTCTTGGCCTGAGTTTGCAGCCCACAGAGCAGCCCCAGGGCACAGGTGACTCTTCTCCTACCTCAGGAGAAAATGTCTCTGCTCTGCTGCCTCCTGTCCGCTGCCAGCACAATGTGGTGCTTGCTCCAGGGTCAAACAGATGAGAGGCCCTTTGCCACAGGGATCCCTCTTGGGAAAGACTCCAGTCTCACCGGGGAGGCAGCCCAAAAGGAGCTTGACTGCATCTACTGAGTTGCTCTGAGTCCGCCTATAAAATCCCTCGTGTCTCTTCAAGGTCTTGCTGTAGCAAGATGTGATTATTTACCAAGGAGTGGAGCTAGGTGTTGCATGGGCTGTTAACAGTGTTCCTGTGTGTGCCCCACTCTACAACTCCATTGTGTTATGTTGATAGCCATTCCCTTTTTTTACTTCCAAAATTGTTTATTAAGACTGGGATGTGTGGGGACCTCCCAGGACAGGTGGTGTGGTTAACGGGGGCCACATGAAATTGAGCATAACTGTGGTAGGAGGGTGGTCACCATACAACTGCTCACTTGTCACTTCCAAAATGTCAGTTTATAGCTGTGCTGCTTACCCTGTTTGTTTCTTGAACTTGTTTGGTCCCTTTGTTTGAGGACAAAGATTGAAAAGCCAGTGCTTTAAACTAGATCATGTTTTTAAGGGCAGGACTCAGTGACTTTTTTCTACTTACCCATTTACCATTTGTATCTGGCATTGCAAAAACAGAAGGCAAATAAATAAAAAATTCACCTAACTTTTCAGGTACATCTAATACACCTGCCTCAGGTTGCCTCAGGTTTTTTGCGTGTCTGATTTGAGGTATGATTTCCATAGGATAAATACCTGTGCAGGTCAATTTGCTGTTGCGTCTCAGATGCACAGGGCGTGCAGCCCAGACTCTGCACTGGAACACTCCTGTTGCCAGTGCTGTACACCCCACCACTCTACCACATAAGGCTGAGCCCCATCAAAGTAAAGAAATACAGAGAGATTACAGTAATGGCATTCCCTTTTCCATGCTGCTGAATCAAGTCCCACTCACCTTCCCCTTACAGACCTTTTATGGTCACATAGGGGTACTTAATTATGCACGTATATGTGTTCTTGCATTACTTTAGTAAGAGTATAAGAGTCACTTCAGCAACAGATTTAATCTTATGATCCAAAAGGAAAAACTCAAGTTCTCTAGTGGACAATGAAACTGGGTTTTTCCACTCTTCCTTATTTTATTTTTGTTAATACCACCTTTAAACTTTGAATTATCCTGCAAGTATTAAGGCTCATTAGCTTTGTTTCAGCTTGTACTTTGTGTTAATGGGAGAGCTTTTTTGTAACAAATATTAATCACTTGAATGCTAAGGCTTAAATGTTTAATAAAAGTCATTAGTAGAACTATATGTAAGGACTTACAAGAAAGATGACGGTGTTCTTATGGTTACTGCTATATCTCTGATTGCCAGTGGTCTTTCTGATTTGCCTTCTGCTTATGGAAGGCTTTGAGCTTTTACCTTTCCATGCATGGGATAATCTGATTCCCACATACTATGCTAAACACAGGCTCCAGCCTACATACCCCATGCATGTTCCAAGCTCACACACATGCAAGAGAAGAGAGACCTTCAGCCTTCCCGCACGACCCGAACATTTTTAAAACAGAAGAGCCACTTAACCAATGCAATAAAGCATGTTGGTTAAAAAGTATTTCACATGCACTTTTTCTTGTAGTCTTGCCAACGTCTACTAAATTAAACATCTACAGATCTGAGCACTTTCAACCCTTTTTGGAATCTTGCTCACAAAAACTTCTATTTAAATGGTCCTCTCTAAATTCTCTGGGGTCTTTCATGTCTTGCTTTGCAGGCGCCCACATTTCTCGCAGGGAAATCTCTCCAGTGAGCCTAAAAGGGGCCCAGCCAAAACATCACAGTGAGGAGCGCTTGCTTTGTTTCCCAAGTGTTTCCTCAAAAATGCATGCCTGGATCCATCTTCTCTCTCCTGGGTACACATCTTGACAATCCAGCTATTGAAGTAGCTCAATGTATGCACACAATAAACATGTCAACACATCACATTCATAAATTATTACAGGCAACGCCAAATCTGCCACAAAGATTTTTCAACTTGAAGCTGTAGAAGAGGCCCGTCAGTGGCAGAAATGCTGAAAGACTGACTGTGAAAAATAAGGTTATCTGTTAATCTCATGTAACCAGGATCCAAGACAGCATATGCTTTATGGCTAGTGGGAAAAAAACTGATGAGTATTGAGAAGGTTTTAATGTAAAACCACCAGAAAAAATTTATGAAGCTGTTCTGCTACTTCCAAAGTTAGTCCTAGCTGTCTCTCTGAAGGAATCATTAGGAAGCATGGTAGTCTTCAATGTTTTGTAAAATTATTTTTCACTTTGAATTCTTTGATCATTCATCCTGGAATTTACACAGTAGTTACAGGTTGTTACTTTGGTTGCAACCACAAAAATTCAGTCCATTTTTCTGGCTGTTCTAGGTCTAGCCTGAGACAAAGGGATGCTCACTATGCTTCCTCATTCACATCAGCATCTGCTTCCCAGGCCTTTTCCCTTCTCCGTGGTTCTCCCACTTCTCATCCTTCTCAGTGTGGCACCCTCCATGCTGCCCTCCCACCATGCTGCTGAGCACAGGCAGTTGCACTTCCCTACGTCTGACTTGGGCAGGGTTAAGGATTTTGCTGCCTGATGTAGCTCTGCTCTGCCTCTGAAGCGACGCTGCTGAACCACCATCATGCGCTCTGTGACAGCACCAGTCTCCTTCAGCAAAAGGTAACCCTGATCAGCACAGGCCACTTCCTCAGGTGGTTCAAGCAAATATTTAACATAGAGATGGATAAAAAATACAGAGCATCCCAGTTCACTGTGGCTGAGGAACAGTCAGAAAGTGCTACGATGCTGCTCCAAGTGGCTTCTGCAACTGTCCCGACAGATCTCCCAGAGCTCTTTGCCAGCTCAGCAAATTCAGCCACTCCATCCCCAAATCTGCTTCGGAGGCTTTGGGCTGCCACAGTGCCTCAGACCTGGGTAGAACAGCACATGCATTAAAGTCAAAAGAGTGAAAATCAGACCATTAATCTTTTAATCTCTATTACTCTGGGATTTTTCAAAACTTTGGGGCTTTACCTGCCATGATGGCTGTTCCTGACAGCTTCCCAAGACATGGCTTGGGCAGATGATGTCAATTTTAGCTCTGCTGGTCTCCAGGGCTGTGGAGGAGCAGCTTCAGGTCTGCTCTGGTGTTGCGCTAATTTGCTGTGTGCCACTGAAGCTAAGCATTCATCCTGCAAGCCTGTGATTTGGAATTCCCGTGTAACTTCATCTGGCTTTGAGTTTCCCAGGTATGTAGATCTGGCTCCATCCAGCAGTGTTTTTAGCAAGGCCCCATACACTGGCCTTCACTGCAGCTTTCACCAATCAGCCATTTTAATTATGGCAGATATATTTTCACAGCATCTTAGTTATTTCACTGGCTTTCAAGTTCTGAGATGAGTGGCATCTAATTATCTGGGTCTCTTTTTTTCCTCTGCTTCTGATACTGTCTTGTCTTTCATGTATGTAAAGGGTAAATCAACAGGAAAGAGATTTTTACCACTGCTCTATTAGCTCAATATGCCAGCCAAACATTCAGTACTTTTCAGGTGTTGATACCTGTATCAAAATGAATGAACTGCAAGTAAACAACATGGTGGCAACAAACAGTAAAATACAGTGTGGACTTGTGGGTTCATCATTTTTGTCTTGAGGTTTCAGGTTAAATCCTCCCTCTTGTTGCCTGCAACAAGTCCTGTCGTAGTCACACCCCAATGGCTCTGGCTATGCAACAGCTGCTGCATTTTGTGTCTTCACCTTGTTTTTTCTCAAGAGGGAAAGCTCACAGATATTAGCTCCTGTACCCGTTAAAAGCAGTAGGGCTGGAGTATTGTACAGCAAAAACAAAATCTCCACATTTTATTGGGATGAATCAAAATCAGTGATCAAGTTATCTTGTAAACTAGCTTTATGTGCATCTTGTTTAAAAATGTAAGTCATAATAACACAGTTAATCAGGAAACAGGACTTCTGCCAATTTTCTGCTTTTCTTGCTTAAATGTTTACGCTGCAAGGGTAGCCCATCTGGTTTAAATTGTAGGATGGAAATCACAAGATCTACCCACCATTCCCTGACTTGTAATCCTGGAAAAGACTGGAAGTGGTTTGGTGACATAATGTTTCCCTGCCTCCTGTAGAAATAAATCTCCAGCTTCAGAGTAGATTGCAGCAGGCAATAGAGTAATTTCAAGACATAGACCCAAGGCACAAAGTGGGCAGCTGATTCAGGTTCCTAATAAGTCAGTGCTTGACATTCATGTTGAGGTTCAGGCTATTATAAATTAAGTAGGAATTAGCTGTGCAATCTACATTCAAGCCCAAACTTGGACACCACACCCCACGAAGTTCAGCAGACACCTGGATGTCTGGATGTGGTCTCCAAGCATTTTGCCCTAGAGTAGAGCTGTTAATAGTGTGGCTCCTTCCATAGTCTGCTGAATACAAATGCAAATGAATGCTCTGTGTGTGGCTATTGCAGAATTATTTGTTGCATGGTGTTTTGTGGTGATGGTCTTGGTACCATTAATGTACTACCTCTCCACATTCATGCAGTGAAACATTATTGTCTCCATTTTACAGGTGAGGCAGGAAGATGCAGAAAGACTCAGTCACAGAGAGTCTTAATTCACCTGGGAATTGAGTCCTCAACGAGTGCTGCAACAACAGAACCAGTCATTCCCTTGCTGAATTCAGTGTGACAGGCTGCTACTGATATCTGATACCTAAACGGCACTCTCCTTGCAGAGTTCCCAAATCCCTTCACAAAGGTGGCTGAATAACCTTCTTCCCAATTTGCAGGTAGGAAATGGAAAACACAAACAAATCCCTATGAAGGGGTCTTACCCACTACAATGAATTCCTGAGTCAAGAGAAGGACCAGGTTTGTGACATGCTTTGAGATAGCTGGGTATGACATTTACCAACTATTAAGGCATTACTAAATACAGTTGCTGTTTGTTCATAAACTGTTACAGGATGCTATGTCTAATCACTGTAGAAACTTAAGAAATACCCGTGTGTCCTTGGTTGGTCAGCAGCAGGATGGCTTGGACGTGCCAGGATGACAAAGCGCTGTATGCTGGCCTGTTTCAACCATTCTGGACAGACCCAGTCACGTGGAACTGATAAGGGCTTTGAAGCTATCTGCCTGACTTATATAGGGTGTGGAGCAAGTTGTCATTTAGCCTCTTTCAGATAACTGATTTGGCCACTGGTTTTCATTACTAAGTAACCATCAAGATAAACAGAGATTTATTGCTCTTAAGGCAATGAGGCAAGTGATGCACACTTCACATGCCAAAGCAGACGCTGATAGTTCTTCCAGTAACACCTGGGGTTTTTATTAGTGGATAGGACTGAAACAGAGCTAGAGATTTGAACTCCTGCCTGCTTTAAGAGACAGCATATCCAGAGGCAGGAACATCACAGCTCAGATCTTTCTCTACAGTGGGTCATCTCAGAATGTGGGACACAGTTTTTTCCCTCTTCTGCCATTAATATGTATCTGGACTGATGCCACTGACGCCACACATGTCCTTATCACTCCAGAGATATCAATGTCCCTGTGCTTGGGGAAGGAGCACAGCCTTGGAACGGGTGGGAAGGGACTGTGGGGCTGGTGGTGGCTCTTGCACTGTGCGACTGCAGGCGGAGCAGAGGCTGGGGTGGCAAAGGGCTGGTAGGGTCGTGACTGTGGAGCATCCACCCCTCTGTGTCTGCACCCAAACATGGGGGATAATAACGTTTTTCAATGTTTTACCTCACATAGTACAACTCCCAGGAGAAAGTAGGACCATTGTTTAGACTAGACAAGATAACACTACAATAAAATATTTGAAATAACAGAGGAAAATACCAACGCTGCTGCAGACAGGAGGCCACAGCATGTGGACTCCAGCCAGCAGGTCCTGGCATTATTTACCCATGAAATTTTGGTTCTGTATCTTTTCTGTCACTACTGGAAAATGAGGTTATGACCCTCAGACTTGAGAGACACAGACTCTGCTGCAGACTCTCTGAGACCTTGGGGTGGATGTATGGCCTCTTGCTGGTTCAGTCTTCTGTGAAATGGGGATAACAGTTCTTCCTTACTTCACAGAGCCTCTGCAGAGATAAACATTAACAAGTGTGAAGCCCTCAGTTACCAAAGTGATGAAGTCCACTTAAGGGCAGTAAATTGAGCAGAAGACACAGTGTTGTGTGAGGATGCTGGTTAGCCTGCATTGCTGTGGAGTTCACCAGACACCTGCTGCTCACTGGCTCTGACATACAGTGTGGTTGCCACTTTCTCCAATACCGGGATTATAGCCTCAAGTCACCGGAATCTCCACAGCTACCCCAGAACATCTGGTGCCTGACATCAGCTGTCAAAAGGTTTTACCCCCAAGCCCCTCTTTCAGGTGTACTCAGGTTTTGCCGGTGTGGAGGTTGCAGGCAGGATCTCCAAGCCTTCTGTACCATTGGGTCTCTCATGCATCTACTGAGAAACACTTGTGCAACTAACTTCAGGGTTTTTACAGTATTTGTTCAGAATTCCTGGGTTTATTGTTGTTGTGGGAACTACAACCATGAATTTCCTGACTTTGCTGCAGACAAAATTCTCTGCACAGAGTAACATGGTCCAGGTGAGAGAGGGGCAGGGCTGTGGAGTTGGTGACAGCATTGGGCATGGTCAGAAGGTTGGTGCTGTGAGCCTGCTGAAGCTAGAATTGGACTTAGATGATCTTTCAAAAAAAGATGCACATGGTATTTTGCCCAGCGAGCATGCCTTCCAGCCATGCAGTCCTCTGCTCTCAAGTGTTGCTTCCTGCCTCACTTTTCCTGCAGGAACATCGTTGTCTCAGAGGCTCATCCTCACCAGGAAGGTGGATTACAGAAAGATCTTTTGCTTTTGACAGTAACCAAAGATGGAAGAACCACCAGTGGGCAAAAACATTCAGCTACATTTTCCCAGAAATGTCTGTTCCTGGAAAATGCAATGTGTTGAATAACAGTGCAGCTCTATGCTGAAATATGAAGGACTTGGCCTAAAGATCCTTCTGAAAAATGCCTCTTAGCTAGTGCAGGCTGGGTTGCTTCGGGTAAAACTGAGAATTGCAGCAAAATTCTTGTTCTTCTGAAAGATGTTTTCTGAGCCCCAGGGCTAGAGCACTTCTGACTAGGGTAGTTCAGCAGTCAAGGGCTCAGGGGAAGTCAGGCTCAGGGAAAGCGCCCTGCCTGCACAGCTCTGGAGGTGCTGCTCGTGCCATGGTGAGCGATGGCTCTTGTCCATCTGTGTGCTGCACTTCACTGTGCTAATGAGGACAGGAGATCACTGGGGCAAATACTGCTCCTGCACTGTTACGCACATGTGCAACGCACATATGGTGCTGCTGTGGTTTTAATTCACTTACTGTGCATTAGAATGTCTGAGGATGGCTATACTGGAGGATATACCGGCATTGTGCTTGTCAGAGGGAGAAACAGAACAGTTCGCTCAAGGATGCACAGAGATAAGAAATAGCAAAGACTTCAAGGCTCTGCACTTCTCACTGAACTTCCTTCTCTGGACAGTGTTACAGCTCCACAAACACACCTCCTCAGGCTTCCCCATCCAAGAAGTGTCCTCTGTGCAACTTGCTTGCATCAGAATTAGCAGTTTAAAATATTCAGATATGCCTCCCACCTTTTTTTTTTCCTCTTTTCCACTGATCCTAGAAATACAGATAACGTCCCTCTGCAGGCAGGCTTATCAGGCAGGAGTGTTTGGGTGAGCTGTGAAAAGCAGCACATTCACTAGTTGTTAGAAAAATCCCCTAATGCTTGCATAGCATTGTTCCGAGGTGTGTAAAGACACACACATATGTTATGGCTCATTACGGGAAACGCACCAAAAAGAGCAGTTACACACAGACACTGCATTTAAAGCCATTTGCTGCAGGATTTTCAAGGAAAAATTGAAAGGGAAATTTACTCACGGAGAGCAGGCTTTGCTTTGAAAACTAGCTTGCTGAGCTCAGCCTAAGCAATTTGGGATCAAAGTCTCAATCCTCTGCAGGAGGGACCTTAGGCTCTTGTCCTGTAAGAGATTCAGGGATTACAGAATGGCAGCACAGCAGAGGAGGGCGATACCCTGACATGACCTACTGCCAGTGGCCATTTCAGCCAGGGGCTCTGCCCAGCCTGTCCCTGCCCCGGCGTGGGGGTCTGAGCAGGTCTTTTGGGGCCCATCCCCAGCTCAGTCCCTGCCCAAGGCTGTGCTGGGAGAAATGCTCAGGCTTTGCCCCAGCTCAGGCTGTCAAAGCCACTTGACCCTGGCAGCAAAGGTCACCTGCCTGCTCTACCATGTCTCCAAGACCTGGAAAGGGGAGGTGACATCAGGAAAAATGGTGCCACAGGCAAAGCAGCAGGAAAACAGCTCCAACCTGAGGACATGATTGTCAATTCCATTTCTTCCCTGCTCCATGTCCTGCCAAGTAATGAAATGAAGGGGACATAGGGATGTCAAAGAAATCTGAATGATGTCTCCGCCACGTCCCAAAGATACTAAAAGCAATCTGGAAGGAACCTCCTGGGAGGTTAAATCAGCAAGCCATTACTAAAACTATAAAGGGAGAAAACTTTCCTCAGGAAGCAGAAAACACAGGTTCCTCAGATGGATCAAACAATCAAAACCACTCATTTGCCTTTTTTTCTTCAAGTCAAGAGTGAAGCAGTGTATATAAAATATTTTTTTAAAATGAAACATTCATATTACTTAGTGTGCTGTACTAGTGCAAGGTGGGGAAAAAAAAAGGATTGTAACCAATTAGATACTTTGATGAGAACGGGGGCTGTCGCTCCTCACCCCTTTTCCCAACAGAAGACATCAGTGTGGTCAGATCTGGATTTATCCCCTCAATTGTACACTGGCGTTTGAACTCAGCACTGCAGCAGTGGTTTTCATGTCTCGTCCTCCCTTGTTCTGTCTGAAACAAACTCTTGGAAGCTGAAGGTTGGTTGAGGTTGCAGCTACATGAAGACATGGCCTCGTTGCTTCAAATGAACATCATAACAAAGACTAATTTATCTCTTCTTTGACGAATCTTAAAATGATAAGTAGTGGATCTGGCGTTGTTTCTGCCCATGTTTTGTCCTGAGACTTAAAAATGTAGTTTGAAGGTCATCAGGCTGGATAGTGCCCTCCCCAGAAACCACATTTCAGGGCCTTTTGCTCAGCCAGTGAGTCAAGGTTGTCTCAATTTTTTCAGACTTGCTAAACAAATGGGTGTTTTTCCCACTGAGGCTGTTCTGCCTTCTGTTCTGGAAGAATGGGACATGTGGGTAGGAGAAGCAAGAGGCTGCTGCAGTCAGACTGGGAGCTTCATGTACTGCAGATATACACAAATATCCAAGAAGCAACAACCTCATACTTCAAAATTTCAACCTGGAGAGTGCATACTTTTAAAGGAAAATAAAATATTTTGAATTTCCAATAGTGCCCTCTGTGATAACAACCTATATTGAAGGGTCTGTGGTATTTCTGTAATGCAGAATGGCTGCATATTTGCAAATCAATGGGCAAAAGACTCTACATTTGCAATGATATGAGAGAATACAGGAGCTGTGATGGAATCACTCTGACCAGTATCTGTTCTGTCACTCATCTTCTAGCAATAATAAATGATGGGTCTAATTCAACAACATTCACATCTAGGTTTTATCTATATAGAAGTCTCAAAAAGTAATCTTCCATTGCCCTGCAATGAAACTGGCTGTATTTTTTGATGAACTGTGCTCTAAAAATGTGTCTGTACTTGTTATCACCATGCCTTGGTTATGAAAGCCTAATGCCAAAAAAATGAACTTGCTTACTACATTATCAGGACATGCTGGGATTTTTTTCTGCTTTCACCATCTGCTTGCTTTCATATGCTTTCCATTACTGAGACAGCATATTACGCTGCTAGCAGAATTAGGAAGAATAATTTAGCTCCCAAAACAAACATGATAGTAAATTCAATGGGTAACATTCTGCTCTCTCTTCAGTCTGTGCAATCCACTGAAGTCTGTTCTGTGACACCTAACTGGGTCAAATTATTTTCTTAATCCTATAGATGCAGCTCCAATTGACCTCAGTGATGAAATCTGGGTGTAGATGAAGGAGAAAGCTGCTCACATTATGCCTAACACCTAATTTAATGGAAGAAAGGGTTTTCTTTTCTGTGGTATACTACACTTTCAAGCTACTTACTGAAGTAGGTGCAGTCTATTTAAGGCTTATCTAACATACACCATTGCATGGAAATTGCAAGGAAAGGTCTCACTAGGCTGCTGTGCCTGCTGGGTGAGGAGCAGCACCAGCTTCACAGAGCAGCAAGAGGCCCTTTGAAAAACCTGTTGTAAAGGGGTGGCTGAGGAGGGGCTGTGCTCTGCACGTGGGCTGGTGGGAAGAGAGGCATCCCAGCACAACAGTCCTCACCTACTGGGGACAGCAGCTGCTTCACCCTCTTGTGCGGAAGGCTGAGCCCAACAGGCTCTACTGACTGGCCTGCCTTGGGAACTCTGGTGCGGAACAGGCTCTGTACTTGGGGCTGGCTTGTGAAGGACGCCTGGGACTAGATTGAAAGCCTATTTACATCGTGTGAGCACAGAATTTTTGTGCTGGTCCAGCAAGGAGGTGACTCTGTGAAGCAGCCTGCGGAAAGGGAGAGCCAGCCACAGCTGGTGGTACATGAGAGAGGGAGGCTCTACAGCAGCATTGCCACACCTCTCCGTAGGGAATGTTAGGAAAGCACCAGCTCTGCTGCTTGGGGAGTGCAACCCAGCTGCAAAGACAGCACAGGCAGCTGGTGCGGGGGGTAGCAGCATCCCCCACTCGCCCTCAGCCCTCTTGGAGGAGCAGTACTGGTCTTTAAGGTTACACTTTCAGGGAGGGAAGAGCTGGTGCCAAAAAAGAGACTTGTTGAGGCTACCACTCTACCAATGGTGTTGCTGCTCATATAATGAATTTATGTGGATGCTTTCGAGAGATAATCTCACAAACCAAATGTTTTTCAGGGATCACAAACAAGAGTAGTGCAGGCTTTGTGTTAACAAAATGGAAACCAAAAGAATACCTTTATATGCTGTAACATGAAAAATGCAAGCATGTTAGCAATCTGTAATGACTTGGCTATTCCTATTTTTCTTACACTCAAAGAAAATATGATTCTGCTGTGTATTCTCTCATTCTGCGGGGGAGTCATGCACTCAGTTTCCATGAACGCTCTTCAGCGACAAGATGCTGCTATACCCTTTAGTCTCAATCACTTCCACTAGTATCTCCACATTAGTCTGAATAAAAAGAAAGTAGCAAATTGAAGAGGTTCACTCCATTGCATAGGAAAAGCAATGCAGGAGAAGGACTTCAAGGTGAAGCTGAACATCTCTTTATTGCATCATTAGAGAGAACAGAGAAGCACCACTTGTAACTGGCTAATGCACTCTCCATTCTGCCGTGTTTACTTGTTTTCAGGTTTCACCGTAAAGAACCAACTTTATCTCTGAAATTAATTGAGCACATGACTGCTGTTTCTTTTCACCCATATAGCACCATTTTCAATGTTCTGAATTAAGTCACAGAATCACAGAATCCATAAGGTTGGAAAAGGCCTCTAAGATTATCGAGTATAATCATTAACCTAACACTACTATGTTCACACAAAAACCCCAAGTGCCACAATTACACATTTTTTTGAACACTTCCAGGGATGGTGAACTCCACACTTCCTTGGACAGCCTGTTCCAATGCTTGACCACCCTTTCTGTGAAGAAATGTTTCCTAATGTCCAATCTAAACCTCCCCTGGCACAATTTGAGGCCATTTCCGCTTGTCCTATCACTTGTTACATGGGAGAAGAGACCAACCCCCACCTGGCTACAACCTCCTTTCAAGTAGTCATAGAGAGTGATAAGGTCTCCCCTGAGTCTCCTTTTCTCCAGGCTAAACAATCCCAGTTCCCTCAGCCACTCCTCATGTGCTCCAGAACCTTCACTAGCTCCATTGCCCTTCTCTGGATGCACTCCAGCACCTCAATGTCTTTCTTGTCCTTTTGCCCCTTTGAGACAGGTGTACTTCATCTGTTGCCAGCAGGCTTGGTGTCATGTAAACTGACCTGTTATCAAAACCCCAAAATTCTGCTTAACAAATTAACCCATAGTAGATAAACATTAATTAATATTCATAGTAAGTAAGCTTCCTCCCAAATTTACTTGTGGTGAATAGATCTTGGCTCTAGTCCTTGAAAGCCAACACTAAAAGATCAGAGCTGAAGCTGTTGTAAATTATCTTTTGTGGTGGCAGTGTCAGTCTAGAGGTCTATCAATGTGAATTATTGTAAATCAGGAAAGAACTTACACAAAATACGGTACTGCAATAAACAACAGGCTTCCACAACTGAAAATCACAATTGACATCAAGTTCTTGATTTGATAAAACATTACTTTCTTCATGACACACGAGCTTTGCTTTCACAATATGGCCCTGCACTGTTTTGTATAAGGGTGCTAGAAATGTTACTTTCCTGAGCCATTCAAACCAGTCTTCCCCAGCTGGAGGAGCTACAGGGAAAGAGAACTTAATAGGAAATTTAGGATATTGACATATACTGCTATTGTTTTTGCAGGTTTATTTTGCCTTCACAACACAAGAAAAACAATTTATCTAGAAAATATATGACTACTAGCTCCAGGAAACTTGGTTATCTAATGTAGCATCTCACTTACTTGCAGAGACTGTAATGGATTCTTCTCTATGGCACGGTAAATCATAAAGATTACATAAATAAGTAGATCTGAAAATGAGAAACGCTGTCGAGGATCTACCTGACAACAGACACCCATTGCAAATTAAATAACTGTTCCAACTGCCAACACGGTATAAATATTTTCTTCTTGGGTTGCTTGATTGAGGTTACTTGCAAATGAATGCATTTATTAGAAAAGAGAAGATAATAACCAGGAAATATTTGAGCTCAACAAGTTGTGTATACTTCCCTGTTGACTTCAAAATGTGTCTAAACACACGCAAATCAAAACAAGTTAGTGGCATCAACGCCTTCATTATTTAATCCAGTTCAGTTCATCTTATGAACTGAAGATTAGTTCTTCACATGTTTGTCATGATTAGGTTAGGTTTATGAGTGACTCATAGTAGATGGATAGTGGAGTATGTAATACAGGACAAGGAAAAACCAAGAAGGCTGGTGTCTCTGGCATGCCTGAGGCAGGGATGATATGTGGTAAAGGTGCTAAGAGCACTCCTTTCCTCCAAAGGGGTGGTGATCATTAGCATAGTATTTGTACAGCTCAGATATTCCCAATAAAGACCCGGAAATACCTGTTCCTCACACAAGGCAAACAGGTTTCCAAGAGAGGACTTTACTGCTTTTTTTTTTTTTTTTAAGCTGTGAAATAAGCTTTAAAGAGAGGCGGAGGTGGGGGGAATGATTAATGTTGTTTTTGTTGAGATCTCCCAGTAAACTTCAGCGCAAGAAGAAAAAGAAAGGGTGTAACTGAAACACTGCATGATTCACAGATGAAAGTATGTGCCTCTGTCAGCCTAAGGCAGAAGATAAGGCTAAGAAAAGTTAGGGAAAGGGCTACTTAGTCTTTACTAGTGCAGATTAAAGGACTTGAAAGGCCTAAGGAAAACGCTATCCTAAAAATGACTTGATTTAATCACTTAAATTTCACAAGTCCTTGGAAGGTACATGCTGTTCAGGAAACACAGAAATAGAGATTATCATGGCAGATTAACATGATGTGGTAGTTCATAAAGGAAAGAGAATAGGCAGCATGGATGAGAGGCAATCTGCTGGGACTAAAGTAAATCTGAGGAACGACAGTAAAGATTGGTTCTACTGAATCTCTGACAGCCCCCAGGAACAGCATCAGGAAAGGTTCTAATACCCAATAATGCTGTCACAGAAATGTCACATCCCATGCCTTAATTGCAGAACAAACACCACCATCATTATTATGGCCTAAATACTTGCGGATCAGGAGACTCAGATTTCTTCAAAGAGACACTGAGTCAAGATGCAGTGGTGAGCAGGGGAATGCATCACACAAGAGCTAATCACAGACAAAATTTTGCAGTGAGTGGGAATGGGATGGCTCAGTTAAAATTAAATCAAATAATGAACAAAAAATAGTCCTGTTACTATTTATTGAACTAACTACCAGGAAACAACTACTGAAAGTAAACTGACCAAATAACTCAGGGATGTGACCTTAGAGAGGGCTTGAAATTTAGTAAGTTGGGGAAAAAAACAACAACTTCTAATGAAATGCTTCAGATCTAACAGGATGAATAATAACTTCAAAATCGCTGCTGCTCATAGGGAGATCAGGCATCCCAGATTACCACAGCCATCCTGAAATATAGAGATCATCCTATACATATCTTGCCAAAAAATCCCTGAGACGCTATGGAGCTCTGGATTTTCTCTCTCCCCACTCCAGGCAGTAAGAGAGACCCTGTTCCCAATACCACTGCAACAGAAGGACTGGGACAGCTTTGGCCCCTTGCCAGGTCACACATCCCAATGCAAGGGACATGTCTCTTGCCACAACACCCCATGTCCCTTTTAAAACAAAGCAAAGTTAGTCACCTGAAGTCTAAGCAATCAAAGCACTTAGATGAAATGGAAAAAGAGACAGATCAGCAAAGGAAAATGACTTGAAGGTCAGAATTTAGAAATACAGTTGCAAAGAAAATTAAAATAACAAGTATCGCCTCAGCTATATAAATAAAAAGAAAACAATGAAAAAATGGAATGGCTCTGAATGGGAATGATGTGAAGATTAAAGGTAATTCAAGGATGGTTCCAAACCTAAATGTGTGTTCAGTGCAGAAGGAGGGAACAAGAGGAGGTGATGTCCCTCCCCAGTTCTGAGTGATGCAGCACAGTAACCAGGACACCCAATGTCACTGTCAAGGGGCACTGTCTCCCTGGGTAACAGCACTGGTAGCACCTCTGGAAAGGAAATGAAAAGTAATCTGGACAATTTAATGTAATTTTTTTCTGAGATCAGTACTGTGCAATTTGTTAGGACAATTTCTAAATAAAACAAAAGTTGAGGACATGAAAGTAAATGAGATAAAATATAACCTGAGCTTACTGAATAATATATTCTTCTGGAGGAGGAAGGACTGTGCTGAAAGAGGTTTCTGTTGAGGCAAGTGCTGGAAGTAATGCCCATGGACTGCTCTTGTACAATAATTTCATCAGAGGACTTTACAAAAAAGAAAGCTATATCAATATATAATTTTTGAATATATATTTATAACAATAAGTGGTCTGATATCACAAATTTAGGAAGTAGTGCTAGCACAGCAAAGGATTGGAATGTCATGCAGGAAGACCTAGATTACTTTGAAAAACAGAAAGAGGCTGAATTTATCTGGAAAAGCAAAGGCTGGTAACAAAACTGTTGTAGTTAGATGGAGAGCTGAAAATTAATTAAAGAAGATAAAATCACAGGGTACTCAGCTGCAGGGTGAGTACTTCTAAAAGATGATCATATGCACTCCTAGACTGGGGTAAATGAATTCAGAAATGCTTTTTCTCATCCTCAAAGAAACATCCATACCATTGCAGCCACTGAGAAGGGCCCCCTGTGGAGCTCTGTGCCATTCAGGTAGCGGGTGTCACACGAGAGGAATTCAAACCTGAACAGATGGGAAAGGATTTCTGCCAGGCCCGAAGGACTGCCTGTCCTGCACAGGGAGTCCAGAGGAGAAGGAGCTGCTTTGCTTAGAGAAAGGCAAGGCTGGGAGGAGTGAACGCAGCAAGGAAGTGAAATATGAAGGCGCTAAAAGAACTCATTATATTGAAGTAAATCAGTCATGCATGGGTCCGTGCTGGAGGCAAAGACACCCAGACCCAGCGGGGCTTCATGACTAGGAGGCGGGAAAAGCCCCTCAGGATGAGGCTGATTGAGCCCAAGCAGACTTCACGTCCCACAGGGAGGGTGCACAGGACAATAGCAGGCAGCACCCCCAGAGAGGGTGTCTGTGCAGGCTGGGAGGTGGCACGTGCCACAGAGGCTGTGGTGCCCGTGCCAGAGCTGCAAGCCCTGCAGAGCCCACGATGGATCCCTGCAAAGAGACAGAAATGCTTCTGCAATGCCTACGCTGCTGCAGATCCTGGTCGGAGGGGACACTGGCCAAAATCTCTCCTTTCCCTCTCCACCACCCTAGATAATGAAGTTTGGTGCATTTAGAATTTATTTTGCTTGTTGTGCATACTTACAGGTGTACACGGTCCTGTAGCTTGAATAATGTACTGGCAGCTGAATAATAATAATTCATTTCTGTTGACTGAGGGTTACGTCCTCAAGTACCTCAAACCAGCAAAGTTTGGCCTGGCAAGAGATCTAGCAAAAAACATCTAACAGAGGAAAGAAAATACATAAAAAATACACAGATATTAAGCAGGGCTTTGTGTGGTAGCTAGGAGGTGGCCTGAAGGCTCTGGTTCACTGAGGGGTCCTGGCATGGGAAGAGGTAGCACTTGCCAAAGGAAATGCTTTTTGCAGCGTTAGCTTCCTCCTTCATGCTGCTTCAAGGCTCAAATCCCCAAATTTTCACAAGTGTCCCGAGAGATGGCTGTGCGAAGCATGCATGAGCCCCTCTAGTACTGCCAAATGCATCCAAATACATGACAGCTGAAGACAACTATGTCGGTGAAACAATCCTGGCTTCTGTTTCTGTGCTCCATCAGCAGGACCTGAAATACTTTCATTTTAAGGAGAGTCTATAAATCTAGCTAGTATACACACACACACACACACACACATTCATTTAATTTAACTCTTATGAGTAGCTATATAAACAGTTTGAAAAACAGTTTGATGGATTCCTACCCCCTCTTTAGCTAGGTTGTTAAAACTGGCACATGGATTTATATTTTGGACCTAATACAGTAATTGCAACTTTATTAGTGTATTGTCCTTTTCCTCCTCACGAACCTGACTAAGGGTGTCATCCTAAAACCAACTATATAGGTATACAGAGATGGATGCTTAATCCAACAACCAGATTATATTTGATCTTTAAGAAAAGCTCAGTGTAGGATGGGTACTGTAACTCTAATAAAGTGATTATAAAATGTCTTTTTTTCCAAGGGCTGCAATTTATAAAGTTTTGCCAGTGTATCATTAACACAAGAAGCCTGGAAGTCTACGTAAAAGACACAAAATAGCCTGGCTTGCAGGAGGGGAAGAGAAGAGAGGGACAGCTCTTCACCTGCCTGCCTGGGGTGAGGTACCCTCAGCAGGGGAGCAGAAAGCTGTGGCCCTGAGAAAGCCCCAGGACACACCCATCTTTGGGCAGTGTGGGATGCTGCAAGGGCAAATCTGTGCCAGGAAATGGTGAAACAATTTAAGAAGTTCTTCAATGATAACGCAGAATTGCATTTTTCTCTTATAGCTCTTTTCTTTAGTAAGAGCTTTCACTCTTGCCAGCCTACAATTTTGGCCCTTGCTTTATCTAAATAAAATAAACCTATGCCCTTCTTGTCCAATCTTACACAGAGGCAAACAGCGAGTACTATGGCAGCAATAATCCCCTTCCTCTCTGGGATGAGAATTGTGTTTGGGCTGCATCAGGCTGCTCTCTCCATCTGACAGCTTCTGCTGAGTTAGGAGCTTCTGGGAGTCTGGAGAAATACTTCTCAAGTTACAAGATGCTGGCTGCAGACTATCATCTGCGTGGACATTTGTGACATATTTATTAAGATTAACCTAGCTGACTTATGAATAGAAATGCCTGTGTGTTGGAGAACTACAAGAAATGAGAGCAAGGTTTAAAAGAATAACCCATGCTGATTACCAAGGAAATGAATGGCAGAAATTGAGCTGTAGACGCTGGGGAGTGCATTCCCATGAAGACCAGTTGGCTACTCTGCAATAAATCAGAGATGGTTCATCAGCAGAAATCTTGCACTTTGGTAACAGCAGGATGAGAGCAAGGATGTACCTCAACTGTTTTGCCACTGTCCTCCTTTCATCTCAAAAGGAAATAGGATTATAATCTTAGAACGGGGAAACAAATACAAAGGGGAGTAACCTTCCTTTATATCCTTGGAGCAAGGACTGAGCAAGGACTGAGGTCAACCCATTACACTACAGTAATTTCTCAATTCCTAGAGAGTATGAAAGGATTAGCCAAAGAGGCGTTTGTCACCTCCAGAAAAGAAAAAGCTGAGACGTGGTAAGTGGTCAAGGTTCAGCATCTCTTGTCCCTGCCTCTTTGAGCACACAGCACAAGGTTCTTGAGTGAGTGTGAACACATGTGAGAAATGCATGTGTGTTCATACATGAACAGTCTGCAAGAATGAACATGAAGGACCGGAAACAGATTTGTATAAAATAAAATCACCTTTCCTTTTCACAAGGCTTTGCATCAAATTTTGTTATGTTTATTTCCTGCAACGTATAGTGACAAATATAGGGAGGAGAGTTTGCCAGCCTCTTTGTCAAGACTGGGGAAATGGAAGAAGTAGATGAAACATGAAGGTCATTCATCTATTGTTAAGATGCCCTTTACTTTTTCCAAAGTAGAAAATTTTCTGGTCACCAAAACACCACTTCACTTTTGATGAAGCACAGTCCCCTCTCTCTTACAGTGATGTTTATTTTCCTTTTTACATTTCCCAGTCAAAATGCGCTTCCATTTCACATGGAAATCAACATTGGTCAAGTTGCAGCCACTCACCTGTGCAATGCCCCTTGGCCACATTCAGGATTTTGGTAAAATTTATGTATTTCTGTGTACTTGTGTCTTACTAGTTGGTTTGTTTCATCTTTCTCCACAAGAATATTTGTATTTCACTTTCGATTAGGATTACATGACTTGGTTTCTGAAGGAGCAAAACTTAAGATGTTAATAACATAACAATTCTCATACTGACCTTTGTGTCTTTCTCATGTGGCCTTCGGTATTTCTGCTAAATATTCTGAACTTCTTTTTTGCTACAGTTTATCATGACTCACTCATTACAATTAGTTTGCTTCACTTGATCAAGTCTTGGATATGTTAATTTTGGAATGAATTTTCTAGTGCAGCTCTGATATCACTAGTGGTGCTGCGTTTTAGCATTCCTAAATTAGGTAGTTACAAGAGAAGAAATTTCTTAACAGAGGTAAGTTTCCTTTACTACTACTCTTGGTACAATGAAAAAGGGAAGAAGTGAAAATCGGATGGTAAATGCATCATTTAAATGTTTTCTGGACCACTGGGAAATGCTGTCTCTCCTTGACACCTGGGTCTGTGCCTATCCTGAGCCCCCAGTAAACACTGACACACCCAAAAAGCAGTACTCTCACTGGGTAACATTAAAAACATACGAAGTAATTCTTGCTTGTTGGTTCAGCACTTGTGAGGTCACATTCCCAGTATGTCCCATGGAGGACCTGGAACAACCAGGGACATACCAGATGGAAGGACCAAAATAGATCAGCTCTCTAGAAACCACAGTCTGCAAGTACAGGCTGAATGAACCAGGGTTGTTTAAATCAAAGAAAAGTCCCAGGTGGGACACAACAGCATCCTTTAAGTACAACCAAGCTGTCATACAGAGAAAGGAAATTATTTCCATGTCCATGATGGACTGGACAGGAAGTAATTGTGGAGAAGTAATGGGTGAGAATGTAATTGCAACAGTGACAATTTGAAAGATTTAGGTTAGATATTAGGGAAACCATAAAGAGATAGAGACTCACTAGAAGAGATTCACTGAGGTGGCAGTGGAATTGCCATTAAAGTAGGTCTTTAACAACAGGCCAAAAGCAAACATCCTTCAGGGTGCATAGTCTGACTTTCAGTCAAGCAGAAAACTGCTGCCTTGCAGCCACATCTATCTCTGTTCCGTAAGGCATGTCTGCCACAGCAGTTTCCACGCAGGTCCCCACAATCCCAGTGCTGTCTTTCAGTCCTGGTAACTACAGAGAAAACAGTTTTTCACATGAAACTCACTCTACAGGTGGGCAGTGTGGGCTTTATTGACTGATGGATGTAACAACACAGATGTCAAACCTACTGGTACATAGTACAGAGACCTGTGATGTCCAAGCATCAGCTGGCTCCTACCAGCATGGATTCTGTTACATGTGCCCTCCCTGGGCCGTATTATTTACATGAATTATTGTGTTCTACTTCAATTTATGCAAGTGGGGAGAGCTACATAACACAGCAAGTTCAAAGGGAGCACTGCCATGAGCTTGAGCAGCACAAGATGTCAAAGAAAGTGCAGTCTTTAGTACCCTGGAAGGCTCCTAAATGTTATCTTGCTTCAGCTGTGCACAGATGGCCTTTATCTATGCTAAGGAGGAACAGAGCTTTTTCTAACCAAGCAGCAAGATGCTTCAAGGCAGTTGCTTCACCCCTGGTATCATGGCTCTAGAAGAAGCAGCAAGAGAAGGAGGACAAAATATATATGTATATATATACACACACACACATATATATATAGCTACAGACAGTTTGTGCAGCATTACAATGCTGCTCACTTTCTCTATGCTTGTCTACTATGGATCTACTTCTTAATTTCCCTGAGGTGTGGAGATGAACATTCAGGGCTACAGCATGGCTCCAGCGGTGCAAGAGCTGGCACTGGCTTGCTGGGATTTTGGCTGTGTATACCCCTGGATGCCCTATGCCCCAGTTCCCTGGGCTGCAGCCCACAGTGTGCTTGGTTAAAGGCATTAGCTGTGAATGACTATATTACACTGTGGTAGATAGAAGTAGTCCCACCTCATTTTGAATCATGACTTCTAAATCTCTGTTGAGAATCTCATTGAACTGCCACTTGTTGGGGGTGGGAAGGGGAATGCTTTTTAGTAAGATAATCTTCATTCCTGCCCTGGATGATGCCAGCAGTAGCCACAGCTTGAGACATGGTGACAACTGTGAAGTCCTTTGTTGGTCCGTGGCTTGTAACAATACGTATGTAACTCCCTCAGGCTTTATGAGGATTAATTAGCTAACGTTCATGAAGCTTTGGAGATAAAATATACTCTGTAAGTGTTAAAGAATTGTTGTCCTGATATGTCAAGGATATCAAGGATATCCTGCTCTGCAAGGCACAGTCACTCAGGTGATCCCACACAACAAGCTATTTTTTCCCCACTTGTTCTAAAGTTAAAACTTGATTGGGGAATTATTTCAGTGAAAGATGCAAGAGTCTTCTTTCTCATCCCAGGCTCCCCTCACTTTCAAGGGCCATGTCCCCACTGCCCCAAGCCTATGTCATGAGACACGCTCCTAAAAGATTTATTTAAGCTTTCCAACACACTTTACTGCAGGAGAAATCACACTGCTGGGTTGCCAAGAAAAGCAGATGCAGGATACCTAGCCCTGTCTTCCTTTTCCACAGCAACAACATGCTGTATTAGTGCAAACAGACACCTCTGTGAAGCAGCTTCTGGGGAATGAGGGTGCAATTGGAACAGCTTTGAAGCTCGGTTTGTGGTTTACTTCTCAGGTCCAGCCATGCGCCACACAACAGTAATTTGCTTTCAGTTGTCTCTAGTATCTTTTCTCCAACAGCAATAGGAAACAAGAGATTGTCAGGTTTTGAAAACAATTCACCTATAAAAACATATAAAACTTCAGAGAGCAACAAGGGTACCTGTAGTATCTGTAGTATCCCTTCCTAGACACACATCGTCACAAACTATTTGTACCACGTAAGCTGCAGCTCAGATACCAGCGGTCCACCGCACCGGGGCTGGATACAATTCACTGCTTTTGCAATATGATCTGGCTCACTTCTGAGCTGAAATCCTCCTCTTAAAATTTAAATTAATCCTCATTCACCCCTGTATGCTTAACATTGGTTGCAACTCCAGAACGACTGTCAGCTCCAAAGCTTATTAGAAACTGGAAACAACATTTGATGAAAGAAAATGAGGGGGGAAAAGTCAAATCAAAACAAAACAAAAACCAACACTTTTCTAAGCTTTCTGGGAGAAGCAAGCAAATTGTTTGACTGACGGTGCAATGGAGGGTTTTTAAGTACTCCCCTAATTCTTAACATTCAGGGGGCCAGATTCTACACAGCTAAACTGGATCTGGAAGCTAGCATCAGGTGGTATATTTGGTGGTATCTCTTGGTAGCCAATTTCTACCAATACCATTGTAAGTCAGCAAACTACAGCCCCCCCTTGACTTAAGCACTTAAACCCCTTTAGCTGTCCTTGATTACTCTGAACCACAATTGATTATTAGGTTTAAAAATGGCAGAAAAGAAAACATGTGGATCATTTTTTTCTAAAATACCCTCTGCTCTGATTGGATGAACCAGTATTTTCTGAAGGAGAAGCTGGTTCATTAGGTTGTAACAATCCTTCCCGTTGGACATAGTTGGAGAACCTTACAAAAGCTCTGGAAAGAAGTCTGTGATTTTGTAAAATTCAGGGTAATTATTCTTTCTCAGCTTCCCTGGGTGTAAGATTTAATATGTGAATTAGACAGTTGCATTTCATCCTTCAAACAGAAGTCCAAAGAAATCTAGACAGATATATGAGATTATGTTACCAATATTATAATTCACAAAATGTGTGATTTGGACAAAAAACAACAGCTGAAGTGGAAGTTTCCTGGCTTGTGTCTTTATCACACCAAATTGGCTGTTTCAGGAAAAGTCACCAGTGCCAATCTCAACATAATGGACATCCAAAGGCAGAGGTGGCAGCACCACCTCCATTGGCTGCTGGGAGGAGTGGTGCCTACACCACATGCACACAGTCATGCTGGAGGACTTTGGAGGCTTTGTAAAGCACAGCTGCTTAAGAATTAGATGAAACTGCTTTCTGATTTTTCAGCTCTCTTTTTTTTTTTTTTTNCCTAGAGAAGTAATAGCTCTGCTTTTTAAAGGGATCTCTTCAGAGCAGTTGCTGAATTGGGACTTCAGGCAAAAAATCCTCCAGTCTTCTCTAGAGAGGAGGCTAATACATAAGCATAAGATTTCATAATTTTGTCTAGCTAAAAGTCTTTTGACCTTCTGGTTCTGGACAAACAAGCCATGTTGCAGTGATACAAATTGAAAACTAGAGGCTCCAGCATTTTTTATAAAACTTGAAAAAATTAAAAGCTTCTTGCTATTAATAATCAGCTGTACAAATAAATTCACACAATAGAAGGGAATAGCAGTAGCTACAGAAACAGAGTTAGACAGATGACCACTTGCTCTGGCTAATTGTTTATTTCACAAAGGGACTACCATGTGTTCTCTCAGCCAAAGTGACCCAGATAACACAAATCTGCATTTTGTAACTCTAACTGACTGAGACACAAAGCTAAAAATCCCAGCAGGGCTGTTTCAGCTACAGCAGCATTCCTCTTGCAGTTTCTGGTTTTTATTCCTATGCCATTCATATCTTTTCAGCTCCAAAATGCTCCCTATTTTTAGTACACAATTTGAATTAAAAATTAAACAAAATGGGAAACAGCAGACTGGAAATCACTGTCCCAAAGCACTGTATGATAATTGCAGACACACTACATGCCTTGGCCCCTTCTCTTTCCACCGAGTTGAATGCAAGTTTAATAGATCTTCCCTCCTTGCTCCTGTACTTGTCTGTTGTCCTTGTTTTGCTCAGTATACTTGGTTCTTTCCTTTGCTTTTATTTTCTCTTAGGAAATAATAGGAAACTTTCTCATAACACACTTGCTCTTGGGCTAATTCCTAATGTGCTTGCACCGATTGAAGCTCCTATTGAGTAAAATGCTGAGGAGCAGCCAGAGGCAGGAGAGGACAGGCAAGGACTGAAGAGGGAAAATAACTTTATAGAGATGAAAAATTTAAGTGGCACAAATAAATGGCAAATCTGAAGCATAAAGCTTTTACCCATTCAAATCTGCTTAGAACTTAATAAAAAGAGGGCATGAGGATACAATCACTGTCTGTTACTCACTGTTATTTATAAAGCACAGTAGCATTGTCTGGTGGTGCACAGGTGAATAAAAGGAGAAAAGTTTAAATGATGGAATGCAGAGTAACTTCCTGGAGCAAGCAGTTATTCCATCAGTATAAATGCCTTCAAAATTGGGTTCACATTCAAAGAGATTACTAGCATGAGAGTCTGCTCCAGAGATGGCTGAAATCAGCAGAGATATTTCAGGCTATTTTATCTGGCTTCTGATTAGTCTCTTAGCTTAGACTAAAAACATGACAAGGGATAATAGAGCTGATAAACAAGGAACGGAGAAGGAAAGGTTTGCCAGAATATTAGAGATAACTCTCACTAATTCAGAAGAATTAGGATGTCAAGTCCAAAATAGCTGCAAAATGTTTTAGCTAATGTGTTCTTCCTAATCCTACTTTATTTTTAAAGTGGAATCTTTACACAAGTATCACCTGAAAGGTCTTCACTGCTTAAATTTGCTACATTAGCCTTAAAATTACTGCATTATTAGAATCCAAGGTCATCGAGGTAAATCGGCAAATAGCTCTGCCCAGAAACACCACAGGTTACATCCCTTCTGGCTATAAAAATCACCCAAGTTCAGACTCAGGGTCACTGGATCACAGGGCCCAAACCCATGGCAGCCACACACTCCGGCAGCTGGCGCATTCAGTATTCTGACGGGCTGGCTCCCATCTCCCGTACCTCGTCTCTGCGTGCAGGAATCTTTGAAGACATGCAGCCAGCATGTGTAGTGCCTCAAATCTCCTGCATAGCCTCTGACAAGCATCCTGTTCACTTTGGGCTCTCATTACACAGATGGCCCTTTCCATACAAACAGGTACCCTGTTACACAAAGGCGCCCAGCTGAGAGGTCAGCTCAGAGCAATTTTCCTGAACAAGGTTCAGCATTCAAGCCATTCCTGTATGTCTCCTCTAGACAGGACTCCTCTATTCCCCTAGACAACACAGCTACCCTCAACTTGGCAAAACCCAGCACGGAGAGAAGAACCCCATCACAATTGCAGAAGATGCTTTTGAAAGTCTGGGACACGTAGTTCCACCCAGTGTAGGCAATTGCCAGACACAAAGTGTTTACACTGATTACAGCTTTGCAAACTCCATTAGCAGCAGCATGCACTTATCAGTGGCCTGTTACATTCTGCCCTGAGGAGTCCAGTGCTATGTTGTCATGGTTTAGGAATGGTATTCTCCCATTTAGTGTTCCCACCAAAACACTCTAAACCATGAGTCGCTTGTTCACTCCCTCCTTCCCCTCTCCCTCCCCTGTTGGGGATGGAGAGGAGAACTGGAGTCACAAAAGGCAAAGATCATGAGTTGAGATGAAAACAATTTACTGGAAACAGCAATGAAATAAGAAAACAAACAGTAACATCAACACCTTTAATAACAAAAGTGTACAAGGTACTCACAGTCACCTTAACTGGAGCTCAATCCTGAGTGCCCTGCTGAAGAGGCAGCACATTAGCAGGAACATTCAACACCTCACAAACAGGGCAGGTGTTTCTCATTGCCTCTGAGGGCACATTTGGAAGGTGTGGATGAGTTGGATGAAGCCAGCTTAGTGCTTCTGGCGCTTGTATCACTCTTAGGACTGAGGCTTGGGCACCGTCCATCTTCCCCACACCAGTACAGGTTTAGCTGCTTGCAAACATACCGCAATGAACATCCAAACATGCGGAAATGGCAAATGCAAGCGGGCTGCTGAGAAAGGGCGGGATCAACTTCAAGATGATAAGAAAGTGCAAAGGTAGTCAGAGAGACCCTTCACCTGCTTAAACTTTTCAAGGCAAAGCATATGGTTCATAAATTCCTGATGGGTTTGGTAGTAGTGCGTGAAGACCTCTTTTATTGCAGTTAGCGTGTGCACACCACTGCATATCCAAAGTGCATGGAATGACATATTCTGCATGCTCAGAGATAATTTTCCAAACCTGAGTATCTTGGTAACATGAAAAAGTCAAGTTATAGCAATGTGCACGAGGTGTTTGGACCGTGTGCTAAAGCCATAGCCCCACTCTGTCAGGCCTGCCGTGTGTGAACTTCCCTGTGAACCCACTGCTAATGCCTTTACTTGAAGAAATAGCACAATGCACATGAATTTTGACAAAGAAATTAAATTGGAAGTTAAAGAAATTAAGAAAATAAATTTGAAAAAAAAAAAAATTATTGGTTCTGAAGGACACTAAGTGCCAAGGCAGTCTCTACACTGTGAGCATAAGCACTTTGCAGGGAGCCCTTTTGTCTGGTCTCTGGTTTACTGGGGTGGTTCTCCACAACTGTCTCTGGCCTTTTACATGCCCAGTTTTCTTTGCATTGAAAGCAGTACGTGAGGGAGGAGGAAGAGTTCGATCTGCAGCTTGTACCTGTGCCTGTGGCTCACATGCTCCTCAAAGCAGACACAGCTGTAGTTCAGTGGACCAGCCATAGGGGTGTGGAGTACACAAGATGCTGGCATCTTGACTCAGGCTATTTCTAGAGCTACAGAAACAGCATAAAGACAGGAACAGTTCAGTATTCAGACTTGTATTTGATATACAAAACTTGAATCCTAGAACCACTGAGGATGGAAAAGAACCTCTAAGATCAAGTTCATTGATCTATGTTCCTTAATGGGCATGTTCCTTGGTCACTATAAAACTGCCCCGTACAAAATCACCTGTGCATGAAGCACTTCAGAAACAGTAGCACAGTGTCCAGGGTGGGGAGGTGCTGCTGGGCCTGTTTCACAGAGCAGCATGTGGAGTTACGTAAAGGTGAGTGAACCTGTCACAGCAGAGTTCAGGCTTGTGCTTACCTGTACATAACATTATGGACCATATGAGAACAGAAAAATTGTTTTGCCCAGGGAAATGAATAAAGAAGGGAGTTTTTTACAGGTGATTAATGGAGAGATAGGAGTATGTTTGCTTTAGTGTCACCTATCAAGGGACAGTGCATGGGTATCACAAGGCAGCTGCTTCAGTCTGTTCAGCCCTAAAAGCATGGGCAGAGCTTCTGCAGGGCTTGCTTCACATGCTCAGCATCACTGCCATCAGTGTTAGGTGTGTCTTGGGTTGTCTTTTTCCTGCACCTTTCCCTACAGTGGACATCTACAAGTCGGATTAGAAAGAGGAGCTAATGGCAAGCCTTCCTTGGCAAGGAAGAAGACCTCTCCTGGGTTATGGGGTGCTAGGGAGCTCCTGTGGGGCTCGCAGGCCATGCAGCACGTCCTGCAATTCAGTCCCTACATGGCTATGTCCAGCTTTGCTTCCTCCCCACTCCGAGCAGGGACCTGCAGGCACTGGCACATGGCCCATGGTGCTGCTGGCCAAGGGGTGAAATGTGCTCAATGCACTGAATCTCAGCCTTGTCCCCAAGGCAAAGACACGTGCAACAACAAGGAAAAGCAAAAGTACAGGGTGATAAGGCCTTAATTAGTGCTGCTTCTCCATGGAACCTTCTGGGGAAATGGCTGAACTTTACGGCTGAGCTTTCAAAGATGTCAAGCTACCAAATCCACTTCTGGGTATTTAGGTTAAACTGATCTGGTCTGATTTTCATAAGTGGAAAGTATCTGGGACTCCCACTTCAGCTCAACACATGGAACCACTTCAAATAAAAAGATCGATTCTGTGGTTTTGTGCTTTCAAGATATTCACTCACTCTTCACCTTTTGTTTTATGCTTGAGATGTCATTTGAACAATAAGAGAAAATACCAGCTCTTTTTCTATTCTTCAATTTGTTTTGAATAGTATTCTTCCCTGTTCCTGTAAAAGCAATGTTAAAGAGACAAATCTAGCAAATAATCGAGATAAAAGATGCTTCACACAATCAGAGATCAACAGGCATATATTTAGGGGCTTTCTTTTATAATTCCTTCCACTGAAATGTGTTTAAACACAAGAATGTCCTGATAGCATTTTCTAATTGAACATGAAAACATTTTATTGAAATGTCAAAGCCTAGAAGTAACATTGTCAAGGAACAGATACAGAGGTGCAATATTACTAAATGCAAAAATGTAAAAACTAAAAAAAAAGTTAAGTAAAAGACCTGATCTCAGTTTTCTAAGGTGCAGTGTCACAAGAAAAAGAGAATAGGAACTCTAAAATGTGTTGTCTGATACGATTATTTCTCATAGCACAGAAATACAGAGAAATATCTATTTTAGAATTCATTAGGTTAAAATTCAGTACTCCATCCCTCTGCTTAACAGTAGCAACTTCTTTTTTACCTTTTTTTTCATACATACATACTCTTATTTTTTGTTTAGTACCTTTTTAAAATTATTATTTTCATAGCATAAACCTTAAGGAATTGTTCCTTTTAATGTGTTTTATGCCAAAATGTTGTGGGGGTTTTTATTGCAAAACCCGAGTTTTGAGTACCTCTGAAGAATATATACATACATGAACAATGGCCACGTGGCAGAAATGTGCACTCTCATTAGTCTGACTGAGACCATGATCACAAATCACTCAGATGAGTTCATTGTCCATTCTCAGCTTATTCACAGAGGTGCTTCAGCCAAGAAATGTAAAGGCCTTCCTGACAATGTCAGAAAAATAACCAAGAGAAATAATGTAGCAGATGTAAGTGGTTTGCCTGCACCGAGTAAATATTCATCTGCATGTCTGCAGGTGAAATTACCCACATGGCTTTTCAGGAGGGTAGAGGGAGGGAATCACATCTGTTCACTAGCTTGCAGTCAATTCAGAAATAAGAAGTATGCCTGCTGGGCTCTCCTAACGTGCCTTAACAGAGGTATAATAAAGTGTTATGTGAGCAGACGTTGATACTGACTGACCTGGAGCACAAGTGCTAGCGGTTTTAAGGAAGCTGAGCTTGTATGTGCTGGAAGGAATTTTTGAAATTCCCACCTATATTTTCTCAGTTGTGTCTAAATCTTATAATTTGCCTCTGGAACTGAATCAAACCACGGAGAGCAATTTAGGCTCATTGTGGTAATGGACAAATTGATGTTGCCTGAGGACAGCAAATGCTCCAACTGCCCAGGAATTTAAGAAGCATCTCACACTTGCTGTGAGAAGCTGAAGTGTGGATTTTTAAGTTGTAGAGCTTGGCAAACTTTGAAGAGACTTGAAAATTGGATTGATTGAGCTTCACACACAAGACCATTATTCTTACAAAATTCATTCATTGTTTCCAATAAATAGATTGTTGTGAGAACAGAAAAGTGAAGTGCTTTGACATGAAGAAGGAGCAGCAAGTAGACATTGGCTGACTTCTGTAAATCTGAAAAGAATTAATCTTTTGAAAATAGGAGTCAGATTCTTAGCTGTGGGATAAAAAAGGCTCAATTCCACTGGCTTCAACATAATTGTGCTGTCAGAGCCATCTACCACTGTGTCATAGTCACAAGACACTCTTGTACTATTATCAGAGATTCCACATTTTTCTAGTATGGGCAAGGAGACTGAAGAGCTGGATATGGTGGGGAGATAAGTACAAAACAGAGGGAGGGAAAAAAAAACTATAGGGAAAAAAAAGGAATGCAGAGAAAGAGCCCAAGCATCTGCAATGTTAGCCACTGTCTAGGTGTGATTGCTTTGACTACGCATGATTATCATGGGTTTTAGAGGAGCCACACTACATACTTGAAAGATGTACCCTCAGACCAGCTTTCTTCAGGGCATTGGGAGTGGGAAGCCTGTCTTCCCAGGAACTCATCTAACACCCTGGTGTCAGAGTACACAGAAGGAATCCAGATAAGCAGAAGCCATGTTGTCAATCTGGAGGGGACCAGAGATTGCAAGGAAGAGAGAGATAGTTTCATGGGGGCTAGCAGGGAAACTAGTCTCAGTTCATACAACAAGTGATATTGCAGGAACGAATAAAAGGAAAAGAGCTTTGCCCAGCAGGGTTCAAGGACTGTCTACAGGAAGGGCCAAAGCAGGGGTTTAGCACCCGGAAGAAGGGTAAAAAAGGGGCCCAGCTGGAGCCTGCAGGACACCAGCAGGCTTGTGTGCCATTGGGACAGCAGCAGAGGGCTCCAGGAGCAGATACAGCCACTGCAGCAGAGGCCTTCCCTGTGCTCAGCTGTCCCATGCTCTAAATGGCCTTGCTGCCCTTCTCTCCAGCTGTTCCTCTTCCTGTCATCAACTTCCCATACTCAAGGCCTCACCACAGTGCCAACATTCCCCTTGTCCTGCTAGCTCTACAGGAGCCCTGTGTTTCTCTATGTTGCCTTTATCCCATGGCTTTTCCTTTCTAGCCACCCTCACTTAGCCATGGGTTAACAGGGGGATCTGGTGGGCTGGCAGCATCAGCAGTGCCTGGAGCAGCCGCACTGACCATGTCATGTGCCTGTGCTGCCAATTTTGGCTTCTTAGGACCAGGCCCTATCATCAGCTGGAGGCTGAGGAATGAGCCTAATGACCCATGATCTGTATAGAGCACCAGTGCCTGGAAGCTGAGTGGTGGGTACAAAGGGTAAAGGCTTTCTCATGGCTCTGTGTGTGGGAGAAGGAAGAGGAGAAGTAGGCCACGAGGCTTGTCACAAACCTAAAATGGGCAGCAGAGATATTTTTTTTTTTGAGAGGGACTACAGTGTGCCAGTTGTCAACCCAAGGAAATGGGGGGAGCTGCAGTTGAGAGCAAACGAGTGCTCTCATGGCTCTGAGTATCCATTAGATGACCCAGTGTGGTTGTTCAGCCAAGGAGGACCAGGGACTGCAGCTTGTTGTCCATCTGTGCCTGCCAGGCTCCAGCCAAAACAACTCCCTGCAGGAACCTGCACTGATGTTCACTCTCATTTTGCCAGACAAGGAGGGGGAGATGATGAAGAAGTGGTACAAAGCTCTATCTTAAGGCAGATAATTAGTGTCAATGAATTCCTGTTTTCCTGTAAGAGCTGTGACTGATTGCATCAAACTCCTCTTGCAGACAAAATCTGAAGTGTACAATATAAAAAATGCATGTTATGCAGAGCCATACCTGTCTTATTGCTCTCCTACCTGCGGCACATCCTGTGTGCCACTGACTTCATTTATCCTTTATTTGATTGAGAACTTATTTTAAAGAAACACCCACTATCTAACTGAGAAGTATCAATTCATATGGATACCTACACTCAAGCGTCAAATATTGAGCCCCTTGTCTACTGAATTCAATGCCTGAGAAAGGCAAATTTGGATCTGAATAAAAGCCTCTTGCATATTTATCTGAGTCTAAAAATTCTCCATGAAATATTAATGTGCCTGTCTAACTATCTACTTGCACATTAAAACTTCACACTAGTTTTTCTAACACATATGGCTGGACTTTAGGAGCAGCAACTTGTGAGTAGTTCTCAGTGCAGCAAGGCATCAAGTGCCTGTGAGCTTTTTAACTCTTGGAGTGTAATACCCTACACTTCTCCCAGCCCACATATCGTTAATTACTTCTCTCTGCCTTAAACATATGAGAAAAGGTAGAGAAAGGGGACAGGGTAAAGGGTATCCACCATCCATCTGGCTCTCAGCTGTGAAATGCTGCGTGTGCTGGGGGTTGTATTTTTGACAAGCCTTCAGATGCAGGGAATTTTTCTCAGCACATCCCCATCCTGTGAGGAACACAGTCTGATCACAGACACTTCACTTCCTTTATTTAGGAAAACCTTCTAGCAACTTCAATGGGAATTTGAGGAAATGCCTCATGCTTCCCCAGCTGCAGGCTCCAGTGCCTTAGCGATGTGGAGTTGATCGCAGTGTATTTGCCATGTCTGAGTCAGACCAGATGATGTAGTCAGAAGATTGTTTTGAATTTGTAGGTAATTTAAGAATAAAATCGCAATGAGTGAAGCACTAGCTTAATCAAAAAGCCAAATTACGCTGAAGTTATCAAACATCACTCAGCTATGAACAAAACTCCGCTATTCCTTCTCTGTGCTTATTTTCTCTTTTTATGTCCCCTGCATTAATTTCCCTTGGGTTTCCTACCCCTAAGGGCTGTCTGGTGAGAAGAGTCTTGCATTTGGCCCCTGTTACATGATCCTCCAACAGCCTGTTGACAACAGACATAATCACCCCAAATGGGAGGCAAAAGATAATCCTGGGAAATGACAGCTGCAAACCTCCCATTTGATAGTCTTCAGCATGTGCTAATAATTGTTTTCAACACATGTCAGAGAAACACAGTGCAAACATGGCTGTAGAGGGCACACATGAGAGCTGAAGAAATTATTGCAAAATCTTCTACCAAATGATAAATGGGCAAAGAATCATTATAGATAATTCCTTGTTAATATATACGAGCAGATGGATCCTGGTCCATTTCTGTCCTCAATGACATGGTGCAGTGGCCAGGCAATTTAAGGGGGATGGCACCTGTGTTAGCAATGGCACTCTGGATCCTCCATATATTATAATTACAGGGTAAGTTTTGAAACATGCCTAAGCACAGCTTAGATTTAGTTCTGTGAATGAAGCATATTAAAAATGGTGATTTAAAAAAAATTATCCCAGTTGTATATCTAATAAGATCAATCTAATAATTATGCTATTATTATTAATTTAGCAAATACAAAGTGTGTAGCATTTTGTCACAGAAATGTGTACATTTTTTGAGTTTCACATTTCTTGGAGCACTTACCTTAGTCTAGTGAATGGTCTTTCATCTCCTCAGCCTTTTTGAGGCTGTGTCAGACTAGAAGCAGCTGTAACTTACCTTTACTGTAAAACCATTGAAGTGACTTGGCTTATTTGGAGATCAGTTTGTTCATCTACTTGTATTAGCCTTAAGAAAGGGAACAGAGTTCTGGAACTACAAATGTTCTGCTTCTTGGAATACACTTATCCATAGATATTTAAGCATTTATGTCTTCATTATCATGTAGGACAATGAAAGTAACTGTTAAAGCAAACTCCATTGACAATATTTTCTGCTTAGTAACATTACTAATAAAATGTCAACCTGATTCTAAAAGTCAAAAAATGATGTACTGGATTTAATGTGAACAACAAGCAAAGATAAAGTCAGACTATTCTGGGGGACAGCTCAAATCAGAGGTCTTGCTATGAGATGAGGAAAAGGGGATTTGTTACTTGGCATGACAATGCTTTTATGTTTCCTATGTATATTGAAAGACAAGATTTACTGTGAGGTTTGTACAGTCTTTCAGTATTAATTTACTTGGTTTAAGCCTTGTTCTGTAGATGTCGTGATAGATAATTTTCTGTAGTAGTTTCACAAATACAGCTTTATAAAGATGTCTGTGTTGTACATTTTCTGGTTCTTTGGACATATCTTTTAGATTTTACTTTTCTGATAGATAGCTTGAAAAAATTATAAAATAAATGGAGTTACTACGGTCATCAGATAATTAAAACAGAGCAAAGGCAGCTGTGGCTGGAACTGGATATTGATGTTGCATTGAAATTATACGTGGAAAGCATCAGAGAGCAAAAGTTCCCTGTCTGCACAGGATGTGAGCTGTTGATACCCCCACAGAGGAGTGGGGCACTGCAGCTGGGTGCAGCAGCACCTCAGCCAGGCTCTCTGCTTTGCTCATGGACAGTGCGGGCAGGAAGGACACTGGGGCTGTGCAGCACATGTTCTGCTTTGCCCTCAGCCCTGCTATGGACATGTGCTCCCAGCTCTCAGATAAAGGTAATTCCCTTGCCACTGTACTATTTCTCACTTTGAATACCGTGTGATAAGACCATGTGGTTTAGTAACAAAAGTCTATCTATTGGCATCTCTAAAGCACTTATCTCCATGGTGTGACACTTTAGCATTAGACACAGAGTAAAATAATTATAGGGAGACTGCCTAAGGGCAGCTTGTGATGATGGAGAATATTTTCATTTATACTACTATTTCTATAGGTAGTTTTGAAATAAACAATGTGTACTTACTCAGCTTCCCATAAAAAGGTTTGTTAGATTTTTTCCATTTTCACTTTTCTGAAAAGAAAACCCTCCACTGAGTTTCATCCTCTTTTTTTTTTCTTCCTGTGCTTGAATTTCCTCCTTTACTTCTTTCACATTGCCCCTAAAAGATATGAGAATAAAAAAGGTCAGAATCTTGTAAAAGAACATTTCCAAAACATTGTCTAAAGAAAATTATTGTGCTGGCTAAAAGAATGGAAATTGCATCTTCTGTTCCTTAACTCAAAGAGAAAACTTGTCTATTATTTGAGTTGTATTGTCAAAGGTTTAGCTAATAATCAAATCTGGTTTTACTATGTTACTATTTCTGGTGACAAGATCTAATAAACACCAAAATAAAATCAGATCTATTTAAAACTATGATTAGAAGATAGTCATCATTATAACTAAACTCTGATATAAGCCTGAGAAAACTATGAGTTTTCATCTTAATACAAATTAGACACAGGACCCCCTATTTGAGGGACAGCCCTCAAATCAGCAAAGGGATTCAGACACAGTTATGAAAAAGAGACAATTCACTGCAATTATGACAGTCTAATTAGAAAAAAATGCTTAAATTATCTAAATAGTTTGCAATGAGTTCCTGTTCTCATGCAGCTTTTTTTTTTCCTAAAAAGAAAGAAGCGTCTTTCATTTTCTTTGCATATTTTCTCTAGACCTTACCTTGAATCAATTTGCCATTTAGAATCACATATGGATCCGTCCTCTTACACTATGATTTAATAACCCCCCAAAACCTGCTGGGGTACTTAAAAGGCCTCTACTAATCTTCAGCAAATAAACAGCTATCATGTAATTAACAGTTTACATCATTATTTACTGCTGAGTAACAAAACTGCCAGCCAACTTCCTTCTCCAAGAAAAAAAATCACCAGTGACATCAATGGGTAAAAGAGAAAGCCTGTAGTTTACCCTTAATTCAGCAGGATCAAAACAGGATTCTTAACAAATCATCGCTTATCCTTATACAAGTGGTAGAAGAGGTTGCTGGGAGCCTCCTCAGCTTGGGAGCATCAGATGGGGCCATGGGGAAGGCCTCAGGGTACACCAGGAGGGTGGCAGAAGGGAGCAGACCTGGAGCTGTTGGGACCCAGGCAGCAGCAAGTTTCCCCAGGGAACTGCAAGAGTTTCATGGACTTGCTCAGCCCAAGAAGCCACTGAAAACCACAGGCTGAGGGAAGGAGGTACTCTGCAGGGAGCTGGGAGCAGGGAGGAAGCAGGTTTCCAAACCTTGTGCTTTGTTTTGTGTCAGAAAGCTATGTTTATCTATGGAAAAAGGTTATCCTGGCTTATTTTAATATTATAGCATATAAATAAGACAGAGGTCTAAGGACAGGACAGTGCTGATTTCTTTTCACATGCTCACTTCAAAGAAAGAGAGGGACATGCCCGGCTCAGGGTTGCATCACAGGTGAGTGCTTGTTCCCAGAGTGCTGCTCTGCACAGACAGGAAAAACTCAGGCTTCTGGTGGAGTAAGAACAGAAATACAAAGCGGAGACAACTGGATGAAATTTACTTTTCTTATTTTTTCTTTATCCTTCATGTTGTTATATTCTTATTGCATGCAGCATTCAGAAACAATTCCATTTTCAAGAGAGGGAAATTTCAGATTCTCAGCCGTTGAGATACACTAAGGACAGGTCTCTGGCTTAGAGCAAATATTATTCCTTATGTAATCATGACAGATGCTAAAGGATTTCCAGGGATCCAGAGATCAGCTCTGTCAAAATTCTGCCCCACGAACACCACATGCCACTTCCCAGAGCCAAACAGCTTGACATGCTTGTGGCTGCCAGCACGTTGGCAAGTTCTGCTTAATGTCTTAAGAAAAAAGGAGTAGAAGAAAGTTTCTGAATAGCAGGTGCCTGAAAGTTTCTGAACAGCAAGCTCTGCTTTCAGAAAGCCAGGGGCACAGAGGAGAGCAGTCCGTAGGTTTCCATCAGCTCAGCAGTGCAGCAAACAAGGGAAGTGTCACACCCCCCTCATTTCCAGCTGGTTCCAAGGAGCATTTGTGTTGGATCAAGGCAGAGAGACACCTCTCTCCTTCACAAAGCACCTCACCTAAAACTGCCAAATTTTCAAAATGTTGAGCAGCCACAGCTCCCACTGAGGTCGCTGAGGGTTGTAGCAAAACTTAGCATGTGTGAAAGATTGTGGGATTTTAGTTTCTACATTTAAATATCAACTTTAGTGTCTGACTTCAGGTGTCCAACACTTACAATGGGAGCTAAAGCAAATGAGCATGTCTGCTCCTAATACTGTTTGGAAAGCTGGGCACATCAGAAAATAATCCTGAGAATGAAGGCTTCTTTCAGTAAAATGGTTTTCACAAAAAGTTTATAAGAAGAAAGCAATATATTTTTTTTTCAGTTCAAATATTTCTTCACGTATTTACTCATACAAAATAACAGTCATTTCTAATATGGGACCATATGTGCAGAGCAAATAATAGCATGTACTGGAGTTTTCTCCAGCATGTCTTTTCATATCCTCACTACTTCTTCTGATTAGGTTGGAAGCACAGTGCTGGGATGGAGTAATGAACATCTACTCTGTAATTTATGTGACAGGAAATTGAACAACCATCTCCTCAGCCATTATTTCTGTGAATTTCCCAAGCTGTAAATGCATCAAACAGTTACAGAAAAACATAAATTCTGTTAAGCAGACAGTCTCATTTTTCTAGAGAAAAATGTCTCTAGATGTCTAAAATGTTTCTGTCTACAGGCTTGACCTGTTGACCGAAAACCTCTAAACCAAATGTTTACTTCTTGATAATGAATTACCATGGTGGCCTAAATTGTCTGAAAATGTTAACGATTTTAGATGCCCTGTAATATGGGTTAGTAAAATCCAGAAATTATGTTGTTTTCGAAAAACCCAAAACACACATCTGCTACCTAAACCTCAAACCTGTCACAGAATGTTTTAAATTGGGAGTTAAATCTGCTGGACACCCAAAACATCCTTACCCAAATGTGAGCTGGTGCACTTGGAAATGGAGAAAGGGGAGGTTGTTGGTGAGGAACATTTCTCTGACAAGTCCACAACTAGATGCTAAAGTACCATTACTTACCCAGTATTAGGATTAGTGCCACTAGGAATTTATAAAATTAGTTTTGAAAACCTGGAGAGAATGAAAAATTTTATGAAACTGGCAGCCATAAATTTATAATCTGATAAAAACCATTTGAACAAGGAATACTCTGTGGTTCCTTAATGACCAAAACTTCCATGAAGTTTCATGCTTAGGTGTGTTTAAATTGTCTCAAATATACTGTGTCAAAACCCTCAGCAGCAGCAGCAAAGAGCAGGGTGCCCGTGTCCATTGAGTAGTACAAGTATAGAATTCAATTCTATTTTTTTCACTTTGACTGCCAATTTTATGGCACTTCATTTAAGCCTGAATCTCCAAAGAATCAATTCAAATTAGCTTTCCAATTTTCCCCAAAGAATCTGCTTTAAAATAAATTGAATAGTAACATAGGGCTTAGTAAATGAGTGTAAAATTCAAGTGAACTTCTCTGAAGAAAAACCTCTTTTAATCTGAAGACCAATAAAGCTCAGGTGCAATAATATATGACAACTCTAAAAATAGTTTGTCCTTGCTGGTGGTTTAACATTGGACTGGCTATACTTTGTGTAGTTGCAATGTCTAGGGTTTCATGCCATGATACTGGGAATATGAGTTGTTATTCAAGATTGTGTTTGGAGGTAGACATAAAAATAACCTTTTTGGGTTTTTTTTTTAAGAACTGTCATTTCATCAAATCTTAGTGATGTCATGGCAAGTGTCTTTTAACTTATATTTCTACATTTGTGGTTCAGAGTGAGATTTATGCAGTTTTCCATCACTGACAGGGGCAATACTTATTACAATTTCAGATGTTTTCCAGCACAGGTGTTCAAGTTTCCTCCCTAAGCAGATGATAGGAAGCTGGGGGACTACATACCTTGACCAGGTAACTAACTGGCAGTGAGCACGGGCTACAAGGGACAGAGCAAAGAGGTGATACAGTTGCAGCAGTCATCTGCCAATTCCACTCAGTCTTCTTCCCAAGTAGATGGAAAAGAGCATGTCTGGCCCTGGGCTGGAAATGAAGGCACAAAAGCATAGCTAGCAGCCAGCAGAGTTGTCAGGGAAAAGCTTAGGACACTCACCTAAGGTGATATTAACAGATTTTAACCAGTTACTGGTGCTCAGCAGAGCACTGAGTCCAGATGTCCAGAGCCCTTCTGAGTTCTATCCCCATCATTAATTTTCACTATGTTTCCTTGACAATCCATTTAGCTTTCCTTTAGTTCAGAATAGCAAGTGCTGAGAAAATGCTAACTTCAATTACCATATCACATATACAAAAAAAATCACTTTGCATTCTCTTTATACACAGCTACATTCAAGGTGGAAAGCTGAAGTTGAGATAATGTTAATTCCAGACACAGAATCCAGCTGCCTCAGTGTCGGGCTTCCCCAGTAATTTGTCTAAAAGATGGTCAGGAGATGGTGGTGTTCCCCTGTGGAATCTTGTGGCTCTTGCCCCATTGTTGTCTTCAGAAAGTTCACTAGAAATTTGGCTGAGGGAGGTGTCTCCTGATGCCTAGCACAGCAGCAGAAATTCGGGTCTCAGATTACTCAGTGCTAATCACAGGAATGTTAATAAAGTATTCAAAGGGAAAAAACCCAAACATACCCTCACTTTGCCTGACACCACATATTTACAGAGGTACCAAGTAGTCACTCATGTTGTCACCTTTTTTTTGTAAAAGCAAATGAAATCAACAAACCAGATTACTTCCAATTTGTATTTTAAAAATGCAATGAACAGACAAAATAAGCAATTGTTCAGCAATGGCTGAGGCAGGTCTGTGGCTGAACTCAGCAGCGCCTGTCCCTTGCTCTGTCCTTAGCTGCTGCACAGACTGAGAAGAGTTGCCCTTCATGCCACTGATATACCAGTGATTTGAACATTTCCATCCATTGCAAAATTGTTATGTATGGAAGATGCCATCTGCATCCAACAAGTATAGACTCATGAACCACAGAATCATTAAGGTTGGAAAAGACCTCTAAGATCACTGAGTCCAACATTAACCTCATATGACCATCTTTACCACTAAACCATGTCCCTAAGTGCCACATGCACACACCCTTTGAACACTTCCAAGGATGGTGACTCCACCATTTCCCTGGACAGCCTGTTTCAATGCCTGACCACTCTTTCCATAAAGAAAGTTTTCCTAATATATAATCTAAACCTCCCCTGGCACAAGCTGAGGCCATTTCCTATTGTCCTGTCATTTGTTACCTGGGAGAAGAGACCAACATACACCAGGATAGAACTCCTTTCAGATAGCTGTAGAGAGTAGTAAGGTCTCCCCTAAGCCTCCTCTTCTCCAGGCTAAACAAAGCCAGCTCCCTCAGCTGCTCCTCACAAGACTGTGGTCTTTTAGTTCCATCTAGTAGTTACATCTGAGTTCAGCTAGCTGCCAAGTCTTGGTGTTTTGGGAGGAGCTGATGAGGGAATGAGAGCATTCCCTCAGGAGCCCTGAAAATATAAAGATGGAGACTTGCCTCTTTCCACCCCAGAGGAGGCCTGGTGTCGTCTCAGGTGGCCAAGCAGGATGGGGGGACCCAGTGGGGGAAACCATCTGCATCCAGGCGGCAAACAAAACCCCGGGTCTGTCCCTGCAGCAAGAACAGTAAAATATCCCAACAATTTACAGAATAGTTTTGTATCAGGACAGACTATACAGCACCTCTAATGTAGCTTGTCTGCATTTTGTCTGAGCTTAAAACACCTCAGAAGCTGTGCGGCAGCAGGCCCTGGTGGCTCCCTGTGGGGCAGCAGGGCAGGCTGGGGACCCGGGGGACAGCCCCAGGACGGCAGGGCAGGCTGAGGGCACCAGGGACAGCCCCAGGATGGCAGGGCAGGCTGGCGACCCGGGGGACAGCCCCAGGACGGCAGGGCAGGCTGGGGACACTGGAGAGAGCCCCAGGATGGCAAGGCAGGCTGGGGCCCCAGGGGGGGCACTAGCCATGGGCATCGGGCACATCCCTGGGGACAAGGCCGGGCTCAGGCCGGACACCACCTGGGAACTCAGGTCCAGAGCTATGCCAGGCGTGTCGGAGCCCATGGCTGGGCAGGGCTGTGGGCAGCTGGAGACCAGCCCTGCTGTGGCATTGCTGGGGCAGGGGCTGATGGCCCGGGGGGCTGGCATGGGGTCCTGAGCCGTAAGCAGGGTGGGGGTGCCCCTGGGGGAAGCCAGGCAGGGGCAGTCAGGCCTGTCAGTGTCCTAGGGGCCATGACACAAATTCTACTGTTCTTATGTTTTCCCCTTTCATACAGACAGAGCTCTGAAGAACAAAAGCCTCTCTGCATATCTGACAACCTTTGTTAATATTATTTCTGGGTTCTGCTTGAAAAAAGTACATTACAAATATCCATATGGGCAATGTGCTGCCCAAGATGCCCAACAGAGAACAAATGACGGGAGTACAAACATTCCATAGATACCATCAGAGAAGTCTTTATTCAGGGCATCTCATTAATCACTTAATTATTCATTTTGTTTATTTACAGTGGAGATATTAGACATAATATGGTGTAAGTCCCTAGCATCCTCAAACACCAGATGCTGGCTTTTCTTTCCAGTCCCAAAAGGAAAAACCAAAGCATCACTGTGTGAATTATCAAAAGTCCAATTAAATTTCTTGCCAGAATGTTAATTTCCCAAAAATAAAAGCAGCAAATTAATAATAAGCTGCTAGTCACCTTCCTTATTGCTTTTGCACACATCTGAAATGGCAATAATCTGTGTTTAAGATAGACAAGGAAATTTAAAAACCTGATTTTAAAAAATCAAATATATAATGCTACACCTTTGTCTTGTCTCAAACACAGGTCAAAGGGAAGAACTGCTATGGGCATTGCTCCTTGAAATGACAAGTTATGCACAAATGTTGCTACAAAGGCATGGGAGATGAGGCGCCTCCATGCAGAATATAGAGGACCACAGTAGGGGGTGGAAGGATCTCAGAGGTCATTCTTTCATCTCCCTGCCCCATGGCAGAATGGGCTAAGCTTATCTCGGCAGGTATGTGTTCAACCTCTTCTAGAGCCTCCCTGTTAATGGGCATTTGACAACTGCTTCAGGCAAGAGATCCCTGCCAGTCTCTCTCTGTTCATTAAAGAATTTTCCCTGCTTTAAAGTAAATCTCACTTGCCACAGTTTAATCACATTACTTTTTGCACTATCAATAGACACGAAGAAAAGGATTATTACGGGATTTTTTTCATATCTGCAAGTCTTTTGTGCATTCAAGTAATATTTTTTGCTCAGTTGTCACTTCTTCCTGGGTTTTTTCCCAATTGCTCTGACACCACCCCATGTTTTGAGCGGACAAGGGCAGTGCCATACATGCAGGTGTCAAAGAGAGTTTTGCCATGTACTGCAGTGCACTCTGGCCTGAGCCCAAACCACCTTTTAATTTCACTTTTCCCTCTCCTTTCCTCTGTGCCTGGGAAGCCCTATGGGAGGCCTATAGCGTGATTAAATGGGCTGAGAGCTTCACACTGCCACTCCATGCTCATAGCAACAATTAAATTTTTCAATTCCAAAACAATCAGGCCTCTTTCAGCCGTACTTTCATTCTATTTAGAAAAACTATTATTAAATACACATTTCTTAAAAGGTTTTGACAAGGCACTGCTCTTTTTTTGTATCAGGGTCCTACAAAATCATGCATACTTGTATTAAACAGACTTCCATTTTATGTGTGGGACCGAATCAGTGCTTTCATTATCAATGAGCAACACATCTTAAGTTGCAACCAGATGGCACTTGAGCAATTATGCACATATATTATCTGCTGCAGGGAGGAGAAGCATCAAACAGAGACTGCCAACCTACTGTTGCCCATGTGATTTTTATGATAATAACAGAGACTATTTCACAGAGGTGAAATATTCAGGTTTGCTGTTGATTGATTCAGGAAGGGGCGTTAACAGGTTTTGCAAAACATGCAAAAATGTGGTATTTGCATAGCTGGAGATAAGTAAAATCAGTCATAAAACAGTGGAGTAAGTATTTTATCTCGTCAGCACGGAGGATGAACTATGTACCCTATTCTGAGAGGCAGAGACCCTGAGACACGTTTGCGGAGTACTTTGCCTACTGGGATCCTGTGCAAGGATAGATGCTGATGCAGTACATATTCCTGAAATAGTGATCAACTGTATTTAAAGGAAAGAAAAGTGGTTTTTTACTGGATTGCATGCAGTTTACAGCATGATGGCTTTAAAAGGCATAAAAATGCCAAGTTTAAGATAACCCTAGCCCTATATTGCAGGTAAGTGAACATCACATATATTTTCTAATATACAGTAACAGTATAGCTGTAGAGCTAGATTAACTGCTATGCTCTGCAAAGTGACTACAAAATGGCATAATGGAATTTCTTGTTTATTGGGCAGCAATGGTTTTTGAATGAAATATAAGTTGTAAGTAAAAAGATGTTTTGTGTAGCTGCAAATCTTCCAACAAAACTTCCAACAGTTGACATGTAACTAGATTACTGTTTTCATACATATCCTCAGCATTCAAGATTATGCTGACAAAATAAAATCTTCTCTGACACTTCTGATTCCACTGGCTATGGATGGGATATTGAAAAATGTGCAGGGGCATTTCTCTGCTGTGGAGCACAACATAGAGACATCTACGGTTAGCAAGAGAATAATTAGCTCAGATATTTGAAAGCATCCTAGTTTCAGCTACTTTTCACAGACATAAATTAGCTCATGTGTATCTTTTTGTCCCAAGTCAACCCCCAAGGGCTTCAGAAATGTGTCATATGTAACTTCAGTGAGTCATGGCTCTAAGTCTCATACTTTTAAAAATTCCACATTTACCTTCACTGGTGCCTATGTAGTCCTGCTAATGTTGGATTTACATTGGGTGAAATGAAATGCAAATTAGCAGACACAAATAATATTACTATTACAATCATGTCTAAACCCAAAATAGTTTTATGACACTATAACTTCTTTCATATGAAACCCAGAAATCAATTGGTTTGTGTATCTCCCTCAATACTTGAAATGCATTTCTAGTGTCAAATTCCAAGGTTTCTCAATTGTCCTGAGATGCTCTGGCCAGCCTGATATGATACTGGCAGGCTTGGTCTACTTTGTTTCTGGGTCCTTTTCAGTTCTATTCTTCAAAGCAGTGCCTTTAGTAAGTCTCCATCAGCATTTCTCCTATACAAGCAGCAGGACTGTTTAAAGACAGTAAGATGTTTAAACCTCCTCTTCGTATATACCAACTTTATCAACAGAAGTCTAAATCTCGTTTAAAAAAATGTAAACTAAATTCATGCTGTTGAAAAATAAATAGAAAAGAAAGTAGAAATGAATTCAAAGTCATTCACGTAAGAGTATGAAGATTCAGGCTACCTCTGGAAAACACTGAAATGCAATCTGTTTAACGTTTGTCTTGGCTTCAAACTCTCCTACAGAAGAATTTTTAGCTAGACTTCCCAGCAATGTACACTCAAAGGGTCCTTGTATTAATTGAGATTTTATCTCCTGGAAATCTCCACTTTTTCATGTAATAACAGGATGTCACATCCATAATGATTGTGTAACACAGGGAGTGAAGAAAACCTCTAAAGTGAGAGATGGAAGATAGGTACTTCAATTATTGCCATTCACTTGGGAAGATGTAATATTTCCTGGAATCTGAGATACTCTGTACAATCTCACAGAGAAGCCCACAACTTTAAACACATATGAAGTTACATAAAATAACCTTGCTTATGGTCTTCATTTGTTCATTTTATACCATTTTAGGACTATAAATGGAGTATAAAGCACATTTACACTCATTCTAACATCCCTTTACAGTGCAAGAATGACATAAAAAGGACCAAGTATAAATAAGAAGTGCAGATAATGCGGGAGAGAATATCACAGTCAATAAGAAATCACAGGATGGTACTAAATGTAAATCAACACATTTTTAAAATTCAGACCTTGTTAAATAAACTTGGAATTATGAGTGTGTTGTATTAATCACAGAATCATGAGAGCATTTATGTTGGAAAAGACCTTTGAGGTCACCAAGTCCAACTATTAATGTTGCTCTGATATGACAGCCTCTGTGAAGGATTTGATCCCATACAAGTGGCATTCAGATTTTGAAATTACTGTATAAAAGCAATGCAGCATACCTTTATTTATAAATTTATGAGGATCTTTCCTGAATGGTTTTATAGGAGACTTGTATTGTTGTTCTTTTTTTTATTCTTATGTTACATTTTAATGATCGTGTTAAGTTTGCAGATTATTGAAGACCTGCAAATAATTAAGTGGACAGCTCATTATTGTCACCACATTTGAACACTTAATGCAATACACAAACTGCATTGGGAATATCTTTGAGAAATACAGGGGCATGTCATTGAGAGAAATAATTTTCTCATTTTTAGCCCAAATAGATAGAAATTTTGAAGTAAAATATAACTGAAGGGTTTTTGTGTGCAAGTCCATCTGAATCTTTCCATCTTTGATATCAAGGCCCCTGTTCAGAGCTATAGTCTTGCTGAAAACATGATAAAAGTAATTTCAAAGAAAGTAGGTGCAAGGGAGAGAAAAGATGACACTGAAGAATTTCCTCTGTTGTCAGAAGGCTGTGAAACACTATTAATTAGCAGCTAAAATATAATCTCATTTATATGCTTCCTAGGAGAAAGGAGCATGCTGTAAAAGAATACTGAATGATGTATCTGTATAAAAGACCATAAATACACTTCGAAAGTCTTTGACTGTTTACATTTTCTTATGACAGAGTCTCGGTTTTGTTTTTTCAACTATGCTTGGAAGGGTCCCAGCCATTTCAAGTTTAGCTTAGCCTGTGTTTAGCAATTCTGTTAAAAGTAAATGTTTGGGGGTTTTGCCTCATAAGTCTTTAAGACTAGCAGAGTGCCCTCCAGCTTTCTTAATCTGGTGTCTGTGGATGCTGAAGCAGTACGAGGGGACTGAACTGCAGGCAACGTCCTGCCTTCTGTGCCCTTTCCAAACAGTGTTTGCCACGAGCACAGTTGGAGGCAGGCTATTGAACTAAATGGACCACCTGTCTGACCCATAGGGCATTTCTGAAGTTCATATTATTTCAGGAGGACAAAGGTGCCTGAATTTCTTTATGTCCCTTGGCCTATGTACACCATTTCTAAATTTTTTTTGTTCCATATTATAGGTAGAGAACTGCCATGGAGAACAAAGAACTGCAATGATGAATCACGGCAATGGAGAACTGGTACAAATCAGAGGGTTACAAATATTTTTTTTTGTGATTCTACTGTTCTTTTTGCCATGACGAGCTCTCAAGTAGAGATCCAACATGACTTCTCACCCTTGACTTACAGCCCTCAGTTCTGTATGTCTAAAAATTGGTCTTTTCCTGATCTGAATTTTAACACATCATCCCAAATTGTAGATCATGACATTTTTCACAATTATAGCAGCAATGTTAACATAGTTTCTGACCAGTCTTAGTCAAAGCATCTAATAAGTTTCAATATTAAATGAGTTTTAAATAAATCTGTATGACTCACTTTTCTTAAGGTCCTGTAAATTTAGGTGATTTGCTGAGTTTAGAAATCTGCAGCTGTTGTCATGGATCATTGTGAACAGAGCAAATCTCTCGATGAAGCAGACTCTGTCTGATCATAATACACCCAGGCTGTGGCACTGCATAGAGATTGAACACTCCTTGCCTAAGAGGGCAGCCGGAGGATGGGAGGGTTCTCAGCAGATGCTGGGACGACTCCTCTGCCACTCAAAGCAGCACAGCTGTATCACCACAGCACAGCATGGAACTGAAACCTTGTTTCTAGGCAGCATTCTGCATTATATTGCTCTATACTCTATAAATCCACCAGTGGTCAAGCACCAGTCTGAGGACCTACCCCATGTTCTCAGTGAACTTTGTGACTGAGGCTTTCTATGATAGGTGTCTGATTTTTAAAATGCTTCTTTTTCCTATTTATTCATATGAAGTCTCTAATTTTAAAAAGAGTCCTTAAACTGCAGGCTTATTCCTGCAGGGTTGTCAAAGTGATGTACTATTAGATTTCAGTACAAGCTAGCACTTAGCTGCCTCAATCATTTTGCAGATTACAAGACCCACTTTCCTATTTGTTTAGGTGCTTAAATAGTATAAATAGTCTGACTTCTATTTTTTATTTCTTATTTATGATATATATCATATATATGTATTTTTGTTTATGATAGTAAAATTATATATCATGTATGAATGAAGATCATGGCAGAAATAAAGAGAAATCTAACTGCTTCCTAACACTATTTCTGAACTAACTCTACATCCATTTCACTACTGAATCTTAAATTCTTAATATGAAAGCTATAGAACATAAAATGGGAAACATTATTATGCTGCTATATAAAGCCACAGTTATTTCCACGACCTTAGTAGTGAGCATAGTTCTGATCATCTCAAAAAGACTGTAGCAGGACTGAAAAAAAGACAGAGAAAGGAGCAAGTGTGATTGAGAATAGAATCATGTCTACAGAACTGTACAGGATGGAAGGGAGATGTGAATCTCTGGCTGCTGGACACACAGAGTGTGTTAGGGAGGCATCACTCTTCTGCACTCCCATTGCCACATCACCACTGCTACCAACTGTCAGAGACTACACTTTAGAAGAGGTGGATCCTAGATCTGTCTCATAGTGCAATTACCATTTTCTTGCATTTATCTTAAATTTCAGGACTCTGCTTTTGATCTTTTATGTGGTGAAATTCTGTCTCTGTCCAGAAAGGTCTTCTGGGCTCCACCATTTATACTGTTCTGGAATTTTCCATGCAGGTCTGACTTCAGGGTATTATTAAAATATCCAATAAAAAGTCTTCATTTCACAAAGCTAACTATGAAAAAAACCAAGTAACACCTCCCCTCCCAAAGCATTTAATTAAATGTATTGATTCAGACCAAGACCCTCTCAGAAAAAAAAGAATCTTAAAACATGTTCCTAATATATATGCTAGTTTATCAGGTCAGGTTTACCTGTCTTCCAAATGAGGACTTGAAAAATCTAGGATACTTGTGGTTCTATCTCAGGGCTACTTTCTTTTGGCACAGGATATCAGTTCTGGAATAGGGCTTTCCTCTTCTGAGACAGTGCTGTCAAAAGTCAGAATTTCATGTAATTCAACTTCAGAGGCCTTTTGAGATAGATACATATGTCTGTATGCTGCCTTCCCACCAGAGTGGGTAAGCAGACCTTCAAATGACTTGTTATTTGTACTCTTTTATCACTAGATTTCATATTACTAACTCTCAAGATTGCCCTTATCTAGAAATAGGAATGCTAACAAATATATGACACTTACAAAATTAGTACAATGTTTGACTATAACATGATTCCATAGCATCTGTTACATCTCAATATGTCACTGAATATTTCACAATTATTTAACATCTATCACAGCTTTCTTCTCCAAGAAGGTTTAAGTATTTAAAAGTTTTTTTCCTTTCTAGCATAAATGTTCTGCAGCTACTAGGCTTTTCTCAGGAGACCTATTTCAGATCTTTTAATGCAGTAACTCATTCTAAGATGTACCACTGTACGTGTCATAATTTTCATAGCTAGTTTTTAAGCCATCTTTGTCCACATTATTCAACTTCTTGTTGTAAATAGTAAAGCCAAAAGTACATTAAATTTATATAAATTAGAATGGCTCTTTAAAAGAATTTTATAAACAAATGCAAACTTGACTGGGGCACAAAAAGAAATACTCCTCCCTGGTGTCAGTGAGGGATAACATTTGACTGAGGCTGAGATGTTGTCCACAGCATGGATATCAAAGCAATTTTAAACACCAGACTCCCTCACTAACTCTACATTAGCAAATATTTCATTGCAAAACCAGTAATTTAGTAGGAAAGGCTGAGAGAATTGGGTTTGTTCAGTCTGGAAAAGAGAAGGCTTTGGGGTGACCTAATTGCTGCCTTCCAGTACCTGAAGGGATCCTACAAGAAAGCTGGAGAGGTACTTTGTACAAGAGAATGTAGTGACAGGACAAGGGGGAATGGTCTCAAACTGAAAGAAAGTAGGTTTAGATTGGATATTAGGAAGAGATTCTTTACTGTGAGAGTGGTGAGACACTGGAACAGGTTGCCAGACTGTGCTCCCACTCTAACTTTGATCAACATCCAAAGGTCCCATTGAAAGAACTAATAAAGGCCTTGAGCCATGCAAAAAAATCCCAGAGGACACTGTGATGGCAGTGACACTGGCTTTTCTTTCAAATGAAAAACCAGACATGGAGAATTGGATGCCTTGTTGCTGATGGTAAGCTGGATGGCTTGACATAGGCAGGAGGGCTTGGAGAACTTCATGGTGGTGGAAAGTAGTCATTGTTCAGACTCATGTCTCCATTAGGTATTGCCACATGTTTCATGTGAGCCCAGAATGGTCTTCTAGTTTATTCTCCTCCAGAATGAATCTTGATTTGCATGCACCATAATGACTCTGCAAAATAAGCCAATACACAGAAAGTGGGGAAGATCAGGAGATTCACTTCAGAACTGCACTGCTTTGAGACAAAATGTTAATGCATGTGCAACTTCTGGGGTCTTTTAAAATTCATCACTAATTTTTTACTTCTTGCAAATAACAGGCTCAAATATGGATCCTAAAATAACTATGATTAAAACCCCCAGTTGTTATTACTATTTCTTTTAGACAATGGTGCAATGTATTTTCTCAAATTGTTACTTGGAATCTCTGCACAAAATGGTAAACAAACAGGCCTGACTCTTTTTTTATATTTGGGCAGCCTTCCCAAAGAATAGTGTTAAGGAATCAAAGCAGGAATGCAGAATGCAGTTGTAATTCATCCTGATTTTAAGATGGCATTTCATTGCCAGAGACGTGTAAAGCTGATATATTATAGTAAATGAGAGTCATGCCAAAGCTTTTCTTTGAACTGTGACATTTCGTGTGTCAGCTAGTTACTCTGACTAGTCAGCCACCACCCACACAGCTGATTAAAGATAGAAGACACAGTAACACTGCCACAAACTTAATGTACTGTCTTTATACAAAGTTTTATTTTGGGAACCTTATAGGGAAATACTGCCTATTCTATGATGTACTGCACCTAATTTATTCTTCTGATTAATGAATAAATGGATGAAATATTACTTGACAGGGGGAAAAAAGTAAAAGGTAAAAAAAATATTTATGCGTGGCCAATCTTGATAATGGGCTTAATGGTCTGAATTATTTTTCAGTGAAAACTCTCCCAGATTTCAGTATTCTACACTGGGCAGGCCATCAGGAATGTCATGTTGCCCAAAGACCATAGTTTTACAATTGTTCGTTCAATAAATAAAATAATAGAAACATAGAATGGGATTGGTTGGGAAGGATATTTATAGGTCATCTAGTCCATCCCCCTGCCATAAGCAGGGACATCTTTCACAAGATCAGGTCACTCAAAGCCCCATCCAGACTGACCTTGAATGCTTCCAATGATGGAGCACTCAGCTCTTCTCAACAATTTGTCCAAACTAAACCTACCCTCTTTTCAGTTTAGAACGGTTGCCCTTTTTGCTGTCTGTACAGACCATGATAAAAAGTCTAAACCATCCAAATCCTTTAAAAGGAAATTACAGAATAGTAGATTTCAACAGCTATAGGGAATTACAGAAGCCCCACGGGAATAAAACAAATATACAATGACAGCATTTATGGTTATATAATCTATTTGCTATCAAATGGTGGCAATTGGCTAAGCATATAAAGTATACATTTGAAAATAATTTAAACAGACAATCACTCACCTGGAAAGTAAATATTTTCTAATGGATACTTTTAACAAGGAAATCCTGTTTGTTAAGTAAATGCGGTGTCGGAAAACAAGAAAAAGTTTATTTAGTAAGAAAGCAAATGTACTCATTAACTTTGAAAAGATCGTATAACATTCTGGCAAGTAAATCCTGAACATCCCCTGTTCCATAAGGTACATGAGTAACTATTTGTTAGAGAGCAATGGCTCTTTAGCTACTGCAACTCATTCTTTTGCAGTTCTGGAGGTTCAGACAGTTCTGGCTCCGAGGGGCAAAGATGGCAGCGATCAAACAAAAAAACTTTATTATCTTGGCTTATATCACTTTTATCATTGATGTCCTTGCACTCTTGGAAATGTTGCAGATAAGAATGTAACCTGCTAATGAGCAAATAGTCTCATTTTATGTCCCTCTGGAGTTAAACTGAGTTGTCAGAGTTGCAGCTTGTAGGCTAAGGCTGATGGTAGCTCTTAGCTCTGCCAATCCTTCCCTGTTGACCTTCGATGTTGAGCTCTAACACCAGCAGCAGCAAACAAAAACTGGAGAGCATGTAGCCTCTTTCAACCAATAGCTGGGTAGCTATTGCTTTTGTTATTTTCCCAAACCATTAGTGAGAGTAGGCCACCACCTAATAAATGTGACTCCTGATTTTATCTGTTTTTAGCCATGGCTGAAGTGTTTCTGCAGTTTGCTAGCCGAAACCCAGACAAGCAGTAACTAGTAATTAATTTCCATTCAAGTATTCAAGAGGAAGAGTGTCACCATGGCCTACTCAGTTCCACTTCACTGTGGTCATCAGCAGTTTCTTTCTGTCAGCCCCCATGGGAGGAGAAATGAGAGTACTTATCATCCTTTAATACAGATTTGCTCTTTTCTAAAAAAAATTCCAACATGGTAAAAAAATTTCATTGGCCCCTCCTGGAGTTTATGTTGACTCAGCAATTCAAGTTCATAGCACCTTTTCAAGTCCTTGGGAAAATGAGGATTGAGAACATAAGGAAATAAAGGAGATAAAAGCACTTTCCTCTCTAAAGTTCCTTCCATTATATACAAGATACATACATTTCTTACTATTAAAAGCATACAAAGATCCTTCTGTTTGGTAAAATATTTAACAGAATATTATACTTGTACAATATAGCATATACATTGTCAACTATTTAGACAACAAATCATAGGTATACTAGAAATACAAACAAGAGACCATAGCGTTTTTAACTGCTCCTTATGAACAAAATAATTATTTTTTAAATAAGTAAAATAATAAATAATGATAAAATAATCTATCGCAATAAAATAATACTGCATGGATTTAGTGTTTAGGAAGGGTACAGGGTCTGGGCACCAAAAAAACTGAGGTCTACTGAACAAAAAAATACAGTCTAAGCAATAACACGGCAAACTGTCATACATTTTCTCATGACTGTGCATACACCTGTACCAACTATCCCTGTGGGATAATAATTCAATCTCCTGCATCTCAGAAGAGCATGTGATGATATTGCTAATTAACATCTATGGTGATGATTCTTTTATGAAAACATTCATCTATTGGGAAATGGCATTTCTAAGGCAAAGCTTCAATCTATTAGCATGTCTTACCATCACCTTTCAAAGGCAACAACAGTTTGCTCCCACTGATTAGCAAATAAAGCATGATATTTGAGTTACAGCTCGTTTCATCTAGCAGATACCTGGTTCTTATATACAGAATCAGGTGTATCTGCTGATATACTCAATGTTACCGACTTCCTCTATTTATGTATTACCTGCCTTGGAATTAAATAAGAGAAAGATTCCACTTTGATTGTACAAACAGAGAAACATACATGTAACAGGAACAGAAAACATAGATATCATTTCATAAATACTTCACCTGTAAATTGTACTCTGAAATGTCTCACTGAAATTTGAAAGAAATTGGAGACTCTTGACTTAGGGGTAAAATTGGTACTCTCTTCCTCTTACTGATCATTATTATTATTATTATTTGTTATTTTCCTACTTATTTTCAGCAGTATTAAGTATATGCTACAGTCTCTAGGCTCTCCTGAGGAGAGGATTGCTTCTGGACAGTTAAAAAAAAATAATCTCTACCATAAACAATGTAACGACTGTCAGGTAAACAGAAATGAAGCCATGGAGTGGGGCATGATCAGAGACAGTGCCCATAATGAAATCCCTATTTTCTGTTACTATTAATATGAACATGAGAAGACAGTAGGAAGTGATCACAGATATAATAAATTGAATAAAAAAGATTTCTCTCATTATAGCACAGCTTGGATGGATGCATATAAAGTTACAGCAGGTAAGAGCATCTCCCAGTTACTGGACAGAAGAGAGTGAGAGAGAGGAGAGAGAGGGGAAGACAACTTTGTAGACAATGACCGCGTCTACCTTATACGGTCCCTCAACTATTGGGAAATTCTGTGATCTTGGTAGTGTATATATACATATATACATAGTCTATATAGTGTATATCTCCAAATTCTTCCCTAAAAGTCAGCTGAAGGTTTTAATACACAGAATTTTCAGCCTGCAAGACTGAGGTCCATGATGCCCATTTAAAATTTTTATTTTTAAGTCTATTAAATTTTTTTTAAAAAGCTAAGTATTTATGCTATCTTCCTTACACGCAAAATTCTTGGTAATTTTTCAGAACTAAATCAAGTAGCTAATTAACTAATAAATGTTGAATTAAAAACAATGTGTAATGTATAAAAAAGAACAATATATGTTAGTAAAACAGTAAAGGGAAGACAAATACACTACTGATAAAAACCCCCAAACCAACAGGCATTATCTACCATAAATTTAATCGACATGTTTCTATACATGTCAGATATTTTGGTCTGTCAACAAAGGGCTGTTGAAAAAGTGAACAAGTAAATTTCACAGTAACTGGAAATCAGAATTGCTCCTTTTTTGTCAGTGAAGTAAAAAAGAAAAGGTACAGAGTTAGAGTTCCTAGGCAGGGTGATTGTGAATCAATTGAGATTTCAAATATTTTAAGCATTCTACACACATATACACATGTAAATTAATACACCCAACTTGTCAACAGTGAATCTTCAAAGGCTGTTCTTCAGAGCTGCACTTACAGTCAAAGTTCTTAAAATGCTGGCTGGAACAAATGAAGTTTCATTGATTTTTAAATATCTTGAGATCTGAAGTTTTCCCTTTGTCTTTTTAACAGAAAATATTCCTTAGGCAAAGTACACTGGTGATACTTCATCTTGTCCATACTTCATTGCAGATTCAAACTCTTTGAAGCTGATGCAGCCATCAGAATCCTGATCAACTCCTCTGTCAGGGAAGAGATTTGGTATTTAAAACCCAGAAGACTATGCAAAATAGACATTATACTTAGCTGTAGCTATCCAACACCAACATTGTTTTTGAAGAGCTCAAGCGTCCTAAAACTTGAATTCAGTACAAAGAAATAATGAAGTAAAAAACGGTTTTTGTGTAGTGCATCTATATGAGGAGCTCAGTTTTTTATAAAGAAAAACAAGTATCACGACATATATTCAACAGTAGGTAAAAGTTAATTACAATACGACTTGTGCAAATTTAGCACTTTTAGCACTAATTTAGATCCTACACCTCATGCTTAATTCCCCAAATTCAATCACCTGTGGCAGAGACCCTCAAAGTTTCACAGTACAACATGAAACCCAAGACCTCTAGGCCTTAAGATAGTGCAAGCTGACATTTAAAATTTTCCCGAGTGCCCCATGACCTTCCACATGCTGCAAGCTTATGTCGAAACAAAGATTATGTTAACAGAAGACCTGCTCCTGTGACTGTAAGAAAAATAAGGTAATTTGTATGTTATGATATCCTAAAGTGAATATTCCAATAGTCAAAAAAGGTCTCTGAAGAGTAAAAGCTGTTAATATTTATTTCTGAGACAGAAGCTGGTAGAAGACAGCAATTCAATTAATGACATTAACATACAGGACTAAGTTCTATTAAATACACTTGGCAAAATTATTTGATGCAGTGATAAATTAGGCTGACAAAATTGTATTAATGGTATTCTGTAAAGTATTTGTCTTAGTTCTCCATAGCTTTCTTATTAGAAATACACTTAACAAAATTTAAATAATTAAAAAACTGATTAATTGTTGGATCTCACCATTCATTCATCATTTAGGAAAATACTTCATTGGTTTACACCAATGTCTGCACCAGAGCTTTATTCATAATCTAATTATAAATAATTCAATTATTTAATTAATAATTTGATATTGTTCATAAATTAATTCAAAATTTATTATTACTGTTAAAAATCACAGATCACAAAAGATTGCTGGAATTCTAGTGCTGCAAACTTTGTCATCACCATTAGCATTCAATGGTAGTATTCATGCCATCTTGCAGCATGAAAAATGGGATGTAACTTCTACATAGACAAAACTGAAAATTCTGAAATGGTCCATGCTCTTTAGCAGAGGCACATTCTACTATCCTTTGGATGCTCTGGAAATTTCAAAGAAAATCTATACTGAAGAAGTTGTTTGGTAATTCAGTTTTCAAGAAAGCCTTACACAAAGGGATAGGATGTCCTGTTTGAATCTTATTCTAAAACCACCCTTGAGAAAAACCTAGTAAAGTTTAAGGAAAATAATCTATGTACAACAGCCTCAAATACAGAAATTCAGTTTGCACTGTGTCCTTCCCTTTTCCCTGAAGATTTAACTTAGATTAAAATTTTATTATTCTCTCTTTCAATAAATAGTATCAATCATAATTTATTCCAAGAATCCCTCAGACTACCAAATTCCCAACTTTTTGGAAATTTTAACATTGTTTGGTGAGATTCCTCTCATCTGTTGGTAATAAACAGCCTGTACTAGTGCTTCATTTCACTGTCAATGAACTATTAACCTCTTGTGAAGTAGACTTGGTCAGACAAAGTTCAAGCCTCATGGTGCAATGATGGCCATAAACATATGAAATGACAGCCTGGCAATATGGAAATATTTAAATTAAATTCCTTCAGCTCATTGTTTGCTCTGGCGTAAGACTAAAACATGAGGACGTTCTATTGCTTTTCAGGTAAGGACAAGTTTGCGATATGGTCACCCTAATCAAGTCTTTAGGCACAACATGATAGCTGGAGATAGACCAGTCACGCAGTTTCTTGATTAAAAGGATCCTTTGAAATACCACGTATCATAATACAAAGAAATGTAAGCTTGTTCATGAGTGAAGGATGAATGCAGGTCATAATTACAAGATGGAGATGTTGTCCTGGAAGCAGGAACTGAAAAGGCTGAGGAGTCATAGAAAGTAATCAAATGAAGATCATCTTCTACTGTGGTGCTTTACCTAAGAGTGTGAGTACAATCCTTGAATGTATAAGCAGGATAATATCTAAATCTAATGCAATCCTGATTTTATTTCAGAATACAGTGTCAGGAAAATTAGGAAGGAGATACTGTGTCTATTTTCTGGTGCCTGTACTTCAAGAAGGATACTGAGCAACTTAAAAGAATTGAGAAAAAAAATTAACAGTAATTATACAAGTTCCAAAAACCATGCCTAGTGTGCCTTATAACAAGACACTAAAATACTCTGTGGGGAAAAAAAAAAAAGAGAATTAAGAGTTTGGAGAACTGATCCATTCAAATCAAGACTACAAATACCTCTCTAGGAAATGTATTTTGGATAGTAAATACCTTTTTATGCTTACAAGGAATTACGTACAGATAGGTGCAAATTGAGGCCAAAGCTAGAAAAATTCTGAACTTAAATAAGAGGGTTTTTTTAAAAAGAGGTTGATGGGCTATTAAGGTAACTTACCAAGGAACATAGGAAATGATAATTCCTTTACTCACCTTCCCTTGGCACATTCAGGAATCTCTAAACCACACATGTATGTCTGCATGCCATTATGATGTATATTTATTGCATGGATTTGTGTAACAGGTTTTTGAACTGTTGTGAAGCCCATGGCCTGAACACCTGCTCTATGATTAAGCATCACGTCTTGTTTGTTTTGAACCTGCAAGTCATTTGATGCTCTTTATAGCTGAAGTACCCTTCTCAGTGACTCTGTGTGTCAAAGAGTGCATAAATCGGATCTTAGTTTAAAGATCAACCACTGAAGAACTTTTTAACAAAAAAAATATTTTGCAGACAGTAATTATTGTTATAATCTATGCTATTTGCAAGTAATTCAGATCATTCAAAGAAAAATTACAGATTTAAATACCTGAGATATTGCATAATAACCAAATAGCAAAATTTGGGGGTTTTTAATATTATGATGAATTCTCAGAATTTAGTGCTGGAAGATCACTTCCTGAGTGTTTTACAAGTTAATGCTGATATCTGGCTAAACTGAAGTTAATGGGAGTTTTGCCATTAATTTTCAGAAGGCAAAGATTTCACCCAAAATATCTGAGTTACAGGCATAAATCATACCTTTAATGTTTGGAAGCTGCTCTTGAAAAATGGCCCTCAACTTTACATGGTGTTTGTTCAACACCCTGAAAGCCACTAACTGACTCTTTGAATTAAGAGCCACTTTCTGAACTGCCTTTCAGCAGAGATTAGCAAAATATGTGGTAAGTAAATGACAAATAAACTGGTGAGTACTTAGCTTCTGTAATCTGAAGAAACGCTACATTTATTTAAAAGTTACGGATTTTTGGAATCTTGCCAAAAGTAATCTGAAAGCGAGATAGTCTTGGAGTGTTAAATTTTTATTTTCATTTAGCTGAAGCAAATGATAAATTCATACTTGTGATTATGAAAATACTATGTCACAGCATATTGATCTTTATTTCACAGGTCACTATTCATTTGACACTCTTAGCAAAATATACAGAGATATTCCAAGGTGTGTAGTGCCTCAAGTAGGTTGTCTGATCTTTCACTGAAAATTGAGTAATAATCAGCATCTCAAGTTACTGACTGTGAGATATAAATTATTCTCTTATACAATTAGGTAATTGAAGTCTTCCAAAATCACCTAAGTGTATTTTCATAGGAAACTGGATTAGATAAATGGCACTTTACTTCTGACAGGAATATTTTAACCATAAATCCGAATGGAGTAAATGAATAACCTGAAAGACTAATATTTAATATAAACTGCCTTTTGAAGTATTATGTTTATTAGTTCACTGAAATAAGTACTTATTAGAAAGGAATCCACATTCAAATACAGCCTAGCCTTTTATTTTATAAACAGATGCATATATTCGCCAGTCACTTCAGCTTTTTTCCAACTAACCCCACAACAATTTACATATAGTCAGATCTTGAAGTTCCTGAAATAAAAGCATAAATACAGAATCTGGCCATAGTATTTCTTCTTTTTGTATGGAAAGACTCTCTCATGGGCCCTATCTCTCTCAAAGTAGTCATGCAGTTAGAAATATACTGTATTTATCTGATAAATAATATTTTTTCATTAATCCATATCAGTATAAAACATGCCCAAATATACGGTAGAGATTGCAATTCTACCCTGTATTTATCTAGATAATTCAGTATCTGTCCTAAGTGGTAATCAGAGAATTAAGCAACCTTTTATATTACTTAAAAAGAAGAGTAGTGAATGTGGTGCAGAGCCAGCAGAGACTGCCACTGAGTTGGCTTTCAACACGTTTGCTCAGTAGGACAAGTCTCTAAAGCCGAATAAGAGCCAGGATAAATTAAACTGTGCTCAGATCTCTGATGCCATGGCCATACACCAGATATTTACAAGTGAAGAAGGTAACTTCAAATTAGCTTAGATTTCTCCACTATGCCAACATTCTCAGCAATCATTAATTTTACTACTAAAGATGGATGGTCCTCACTCTGACTTTAAAGAAACTGAAGCTGACCTTGGGAAGGAAGTTTTCATTTAATCTATTTTATGCAGGCAGAAGTTTTCAAAGAGACCAATGAGGAGAAAGTGTCAGATACATCACATAAATTAAATACAGGAAGACAAATATGACATAATGGATATACCACTGAGAATGAAAATGTCCAGGTTCCTTCTCACAGCATTTCTACATGAGTAGGGGTTCATTTTGGTTACTGGTCAAAAAAAACCAACCAAAGAGAAGACTATTTCTTTAAAAGTCCTAGAAATGGCTACTTGACTTTCCAAATAATTTCTTGTCTAATGTATGACTAAAAACCAGTAATGATACATTTAAACTTGGGTAAAACAGCATTAAAAGTTACCATAACTAAACCTAAAATGACTGCTTTCTCTTTGAAAGTCATAGAGTTTGAAATCTGAGGAATTTTATATGCTTGTTTCTAAAAACTTTTGGTTTCTAGTTAACTGAGGTATCATGAGAAACAACAAGTTACAGAGGCCCCTACCTTTGACACACACTGCAATTTATCAAATGCCTGCATGTGAAGGCATCATACCTGGCCTTTTAAGCTTTGCTATTTAACAACCATTTTTTTAAGCAGAGGAAGGTATAATGAGATATATACCATATGTATAAGTAAATTATTTCTGCTAGAGTCCATGAACTACAGTGATTTTCTTAATTGTCCATATTTTTTCTTCCACACTGAAAGACTCAGCAATATTATATACTAGTTCTCCCGATTTAGAGACGGAAGCATGCCCGGCACACAGGCTGGGTCTTCAAACCATGATTTCCCTGCAACTTACATTTCCTGGAAATGCCATGAATAGCAGGTTTTTTTCCCTATTTATTGCAGTCATGCAAATGAGATTAGGCATTCATAAATATTTCTATCATAACTCTCCAAAATCTATATATATCAAGTTCCCTGCTATCTCATTATTTAGGTGTATACTGTGAGTAAAGAAAAGTTGTGCATTTTCTTTAAATTATTTCAGGAAACTGCTATGGAGTGCAGTTTCCTGAATTAACACGCTAGATTGTATCTGAACTGCTTTTGAGTACTGTGAGCCATTCAGCAGTACTGCCTTGCTGCTCTCACAATACATTTATTGTCTCATTAAATATTTTCTACATTTCAAATGCTATGGATGATTTAGGCCTGGAGTCCTTTTTGCAAGTGTTTCTGGTTCTGGTGCCCCCAAATAAGAAGGACATGGACCTGCTGGATCAAGCCCAGAGAAGCTGAGAAGTGGACTGGAGCACCTCCCCTATGAAGACAGGCTGGGAAAGTTGGGGCTGTTCAGCCTGGAGAAGAGGAGGCTGTGTGGAGACCTCACAGCAACCTTCCAGCACTGATGGGGCCTACAGGGAAGTCAGACACAAACTCTGTGTCAGGAACTGTAGTGATAGGACAGGGAGTAAAGGGTTCAAACTGAAAGAGGGGAAATTTAGGTTAGATATATGGAAGAAATTCTTTACCGTGAAGGCGGCGAGACACTGAAAAGGTTGCCCAGAGAGGTTGTGGATATTCCATCTCTGGATGTGTTCAAGGCCTGGTTGGTTGGGGCATCGAGCAATCTGGTCTAGTGGAAGGTGTCCCTGCCCATGTCCAAGGGGTTAGCACAAGATGATCTTTAAGGTTCCCTTCAACCCAAACCATTCTATGATTGTATGATTCTGGACATAGTTCTTTTATGCTTAATTTCAAGTATAATGATGTCTCCCTTTTACTCTTCTGATCTGTCTGTGATAATCCAAAGCCCATTTTCTATTAAAATAACTTTTCTCATTGTATACTTTAATGCAATCTAAATTGAATGTCATAGGGAGCAGCCTACTCAGAAAACCCATGGTGATTTCACAGGGAGAAAGGACCTAAGAATCCCACTGCCTTTTTCACTAATTTCAAATTATGTTAAATTTTGATCTAACTTGTATTTTCAAGGAAGCCAAAGTACTGAAGAAAGGCTACTTACCTTGTGATTCAGTGATTTTCCTTTACTGCTTGTCTACATTTCTGACACTATCTTTCCTCTGCTTCAGTCAGAAAGTTTGGATTCAATTTCCAAGGGAACCAGCTTTTCTGTTAAAACTTTATCATCCATTATATGTGGCCCAGTGATAAAATTTTCCAAATCATGTTTGTCTACTGTATGCAAATTCTATTTAACCCTTGTACTGACATCCTTTTCTTCAATATTCATTTGCTCTATAGAGCCACTTGCTACAACACTCTCCGAGCTCTCCTTGATGCACTGAGCTTCAGAGTAATACAGATATATGATACTTGGCTCTCACACTGTTGGTTCTTGTTTCAACTTATTCCTTGTGACTTGAATAATGCCAAAATGTCTGTAGAATGACATGTTGTCTGCCTGCCATGAGTCAGAGATGACTGCTTTACTGCCTTTTCATTAAAATAAATGATAATAGCTGGAAAAAGCACCCCCACCAGCCCCATTGTTTTTAACCTCATATGCAAACTGCTTATGGAAACAGCAATTAAAAGAACAGAACATTTTCTCAGCCTTTCAAAGCAGCAGCCTGTGAAACAAACAGATTCATAAAGATATTCCATATTGTTGCAATGCAATTCCAGAGAGTAAGGAGAAACATCACTTGAATATACATTAAACTATACAATGATGACACAGACCTGAAATATTGTATTTCAGTTCGAATTACTCTAAGAAACTCATGACATGAAAACTATTTAGAAAACAAATACCACCACCAAATAACCTGAAAACAATTGCTAGAGACTGCAGAAATTGACCACATGTATAATCTCAATGGTTTAAGGATAAAGTTTACATCCAGAGTTAAAAATTGATTATATCTGGTACATCTGAATTTTACTGCTTTTCCATTTATTTGATATTTCTAAATAAATTATCAGGGAATAATTTAAATCAGGGCCAAGACTTTCACTGCATTTAGAACCAAAGCTGTCATAGTGATTGAGCAGTGAGAGCAAAAATGACATTTAATGTAAGGAGTCCCTGCTGACGACAAAATGACCCACCAAATGAAGATTCAGGGATGACAGCTTCTTCAACAAGCTGCCTTCTCTTCTGATTAACCAGCTGGTTCTTTCTACTCATCCTGCTTGCTTCCTTGTTGATGGGATTCCTGCAGAGCTTCACAGCTGCTTTGCTACTAATGTGTATATTAATTTCACTTCTTTAAAAACCTAAATGTTGAGAAAATCCATTCTGATCTTTAGTAAACACAGAAATATTATGAAGATCCCCCTGATTTTGCTTCTTGAAACAGGACATGCTATCGGAGTAATGGCAGTCTGAATTTTCAGCTAGGTAGGAGAGCATCAGGAAGCATTTAAATTGTACTTTTAAGACAGAAATGCACTTCTCTTTACCTTCAATGCTGTTCATTTTTTTCCAATTATTTTCAAAAGTGGACAACAAATGAATTACTAACAGAGGGGAGAACTCCACCAACAATATATACTACCTTCAGTTGTTTCTTCTCTGTAATAAATACTGTCTTTCTTTTTTTTATGAGTGTGCTGCCTGACTACTGCTCTCAGTAACTGTAATAAACTTTCTTCTTCATGCCCTGTTTTCTACCTGCAATATACCTTATCCATTGATGTGTACTTTCCCTGAATTTCTTCTCTCTGAAAAATGGAAATAGTTTTGGACACCTTAGACCTGCCAAATTTTGTCCCTTCTTTCTTGACTGGTTCTATTTTCTGAATTCCTTATCACCGATGCCATGGTTGATCCCATTGTGCCAATAGTGGTACTTGGGTAGAGTAACTCTTCGGTTTCTGTCTGTGAATGCTTCTCAGTGACCAAACCACCCCAGACCCCCTCCACTCAATCACTTCTGCCTTCTTTTTCTACTGACAAGGAAAACTCCACTGAAGAACCTCTGAGCCTCTATGTCTGTTTTCTGGCTCATCTTGAATTGTTTGGTTGTGCAACTGCCCACTGCAGTTTGTCTTCTCACATCTTCCCATTCTGTTTCACCTTTGAATATAAACGACCCTTGCTTATGTGGGTCTTGTTGACTACTTGTTCTTAATCTTCTGACCCTTAGACCAGATCTACTGAAATCTTCAAGGATCTCCAGGTTTTATAGGTAAAATAAGAAATGCCTTGCAAAGCTTAAGAAAGAATTGCCATTTGGAACCACCACCAAACATGTGTGCTTCTGGTGGATTTATTTAATAAGCAATTGTTGGAACAATATCATTAATAAATAGTTTAATCCCTGATTTGGAATTAAATAGAACTAATAATATATGTATTATAATAATATCTAATAATACAATTTTATGCACCACATAATCTATAATACACTCTATAATTCTTACTAGGTAATATTTAATGTGTAATATAGCATATAATAACTATATAATGATAAAATGCGATATCATATTATAAAAATATATATTTTTAATGGATTAGTCAGAGAATGATGCAATAGTATGTAACGTGGAAGGCAAGGCACATGGATACAATAGGCTGAATTGTGCATTAAATTTGCCTGTTCAAACAAAACACTTTTTGCAGAGTCAAAACTAGAAGCCTAGGAAAAAGAAATGTGTCCCCAGTTGGAGGTTTATCATAGAAAGGTGACTATACAGAGCTCTGGAATCTTACTGGAAAAACAACCTGGCATGAGCTTTTAAGAATCTGTCGACATAAAGAGTGAACCCATTTTTAGTTACACAAATAAGGGAGAAGTGTTATTTATGCTGCAGATGCAAAATGCCCTGTATAACACCAACACTGGAATACTGCCTTCAATCCTGGTATCTGTTCTTTAAAAAGAGTACTTAAGGTGTTAGGTGATGCAGAAACCTAACCTGCCAAAAAGTCATCTAGAAATAAAAATTCTTGTTTCCATCAGGCCTTGCTGACATGGCCATAGTGTAACTCCATAGAGTTGTTACTTAATATCAAAGAGCTATTGAACAAGAACCAGAAACAAAGGTTAAGAAGTAAAATGAAGAATAAAGCAAAAATGTTTAGGGAAAAATGAGTTAAACTATATAGCCTGTAATGTAAAAATATTCAAGCTAATATCTTTTTAAAAATCTTAATCACTATACTTAGGTCAAAAGATCATACAATTCCTCAGCTCTTCCCATTTCACTAACTGTAACTGCTTTAAAATCATCATACTTGCAGAGAACTAGCTGCCTAACTAACTTTAGAGCTTTTAATTACTCAGTAAAAGCCCTGAGGCTGATTCAGAGACTGACTACTTGTTCCATGGTACTAGCTTGCCTGATGAGGAAAAAAACTGAACTAAAAACAAAATCTTTAGATGTAGATGGTGTATAATTTTTGCCTCCTTCATATCTTAATATTTTTTATTCTAGTACTTAAAAAGAATACTATAGCTAACTTCCAGACTGGAGGAAAAAAACCTTACACATATAAATATATTTCATGTTTTTTCTTACTATTTAAAGCTGCACTCTCAGATCCTGCAAGCCAGGTAGAATCAGATCTGAAAAGATTCAAATAAAATGCGTGCTCTGGAAAAGAACAGAGGCCTGCTAGTGTTCCAATACTCATTCCTCTAAGTCATTCTTGAGACAATGTTCTAGAAGAGACAAAGTAGATACTCTGTGACACAGGATTCTGTTTTTATAAAAAGATTAAAAGTTGAGTATTGAAGGTCATGGGCACATGAATAGGCTGAGAGGTGGTGAGTTGAGCTCTCCTATTTGTCCAAGGCTGCAAAACCCATGGTGCACACTTGGAAAGAAGTGGCAAATGACCTCTTTGATGAACGATGCAATTTTCTCACTGTCTTAAATGTTTATCTTTTGTGAACAGCCTGCTTGGTTCTCATGCTTTCAAATGCACATCTGCTCATCGCTGTGCAGCTGCCATGTTGCAGCAGAATTTATGCTTTGAGCTTCACAAGTTAAGACAGCACTATAAGCACACATCTGAACCCAATGTCGCATTCAAAATATATTCTTGCTAGATCTCAATTATTATATTCTTGTTGCCTACACTTTCAGCTGGGTACTACCAATCACCTGTCATGATCTGAACTTATTTCAGGACATGGGATAGTAAGGGCATTGCTGTCACTGTTAGACAATCCACATTACGTGCACTGGAGTCTCCCCTGCTCCTTTTTTTCCAGCCTCTCTACAACATTTGACATAGTCAATGAACTATGAATGGCATGCAAAAGAGGCTGACTGTTTTGAAACAGTTTATTTCAAGAGAGTCATAACCAGAGAGGAGCAGTAGAAAAATGCTCCTCATGGTTCCCTTTTTCTTCAAACTTATTTAAAATACAGACACAAAACCTGAAAGAGCCAGAAAGGTGTCATGAATTGCACTGAAAACACTATGTAGACTGCCTCAGTACTTGAGCTCATGGATAAAAAGCAGAAAGTGGAAGCAGAAACCGAGGAAAAGTCAAGTTGCACTTGGTAGCTGAAGAAATACTTTAAAGCACTTGTGGCACAGTACCTGCTGGCTGATATTACACAACCCCATTTAAACAAGGCAATCTGTAATTTAGAACTGATCCTGGACATCTGACAATGAAACAGGTACAAGAATTCATCCCATCTTTACTGTTGATGATTTGGCCTTGTAGAACATGCTTTTGTCACCTTTCAGCCGGACTACAGCAATGCAATACCTTGAGCATGAAGCCATTAGCCCTTGGGAAACTCAAAATAGTACAGAACACAGCAGCACATTTCCTCTGCAACCCAGGGTACTATAAGCACATCAAATCTGCTTTCATATTCTGCACTGGCTCCTATGAAATACTGGGCCAAGTTTTATGTCTTTGTCATTATCTTTAAGGTGTCCAATAATCCAGGAGCAGAATACCTAAAGGATCAACTGAGAACCTGCAGCTCTGTCCCATTACAGACAAAACTTATTTAGTACTGTAGATAGAGATTTGAGGGAGAATAGTTAAAGCAGCTGAATGCTGAAAATGTGCCGAAAATCCAAAGCATCACCTCTTGCTATTGAGTACAAGATGTACTTTTATGGATCTTAATCTTAGTAACTAGTTCTTTTGTAGTAATAATAACAACACAGCAGTTTGAAACAAATTCACAAAAATATAGCAAGGTTTTTCTTAATGTAACAGGAGCTAATGAAGGACAACAGAATCACACTTGAGTGTTATCCCTATTTGTTCTGAAAATGACTCAGCTACAAAAATAATAAAGTATATAAAAATATCTGAGTATAAGAGCATTCACTGTTTCTTCCAAATGTTGTGGCACTGCCTGTCTTACACGGATCTGGATATTCCAGGTCACTGATGATTAATCTAATTGTAAAAAAAAACCCAAACCTACAAATGAGAGCAACATATTTTAGAAACCCTCAGGAAAAAACCCAAAATATTAAGAAGTGATGTAAAAATTTCCAAAATACTTAAAAATCTTGAGGACCAAAGTGTCATTTATTTTCATTGAGATAGAATTGTAAATGCCTAACAGACCAATAAAGTAATGCATGTGTTAGGCATTTTTAATAATACCATTTAATTTTTATTAGACAGTAATATATTTAAGAGTATATAAAAAACTTAATTTCTTATGCCACATCTCATGTGCAAAGATTAAATCTTTAAAAGGACTGAAAATCCAGAAACACTGTATTCAGCAAAGAAGGAATATAAATAAAAATTCCTTCAGGGACATATGGATCTTAGCAACTCTGTACAAATTACCAAAATGGAAGCCATACAATATTAACTAAAATATTGGTTTTATCAATAAAAACTGTTCTGTAATCAATTCAAGTTAGGAAGACTAACAATTATACAATCACAATGTAATAAAAGCTTTTGAAAACTGGTGATTATTCAAGTGAAAGGTCCTGTCTCCCATTAAGCCTTCTCTGAAGCATTAAGCTCCCATCCTCTATACCTAATTCAGGTACAGAAACATTTTGTAATTTCTTAATTGTATTTATTAGTATCAATGTAAATAAGAGAGTTTGATATTTTACCCCTGGCATATCAGTTCCTGTTAGACAGAATTATACTCTAAATGTTATTCGAATATTTGAGTAAGGGAGCAGTTACAAGGAACCATAAGTATATTAACATTAACGGAAAGAAATCCACCTGTTTAAACACAGTGATGCTGAAAAGGAGATCAAATACCTTCTATTTCAAATATATAATCACTTCAAACTGAGTTATCCAATACCATCTTGAAGTTGATTATAAAATGAAAGAAACGCGACAGAGATGATAATAATTTAATCCCTTAAGAACAGCTATTCTGAAGAGCTTTTCACTTTGTCCACAACAGTGCTCCAGTATACTATGATCCAGCTAGAAAAGAAGTATAATGATGAGGAAAATCATGTTTCCAGCAACAGAACTTTCACAGTAACATGAAGTTCTACAAAAGAAACAACACAGGAAAACTGACCACTTTAACACAGAGTCTTAGATTAATCGTAGAGTCTTACATGAGTGTGTCGATGCAGTCCTTGGCAGCGATGAGTTCCTATCATCAGATGTGGTAAGGATTTGTAGCTTCCCATCTCATGTTGCAGAGATTAATACCTATTTGCCAATCCTGGGTGCTGAGGATATATGCACACGGGACTGGTACTGACTGCACATTCACTGATATGTTGAAATGAAATCCCAGCTGTGACCCCCACACTGAAGGTGCAGCAGGTGACACATGAATACCCAAGCAGCTCGGACACGGACTGCAGGAAAAGGCAGTTCAGTTGCTCAAGAGAGAGTTTCAAGGACCCACTGAGGATGCTGGGCTAAGCACAACCTTCCTGTCATCTTGCTGGAGTTCCTTGCTGCTCACAGACTGTGATGGAGCCCAAGAGAAAAGGCGGGTCTGGCACGTCTTGAGGTCTGCAGGAACTGTAAGTGTTGTTCCTGTGGAACATTAACACCACTTCCTCCATGGCGAGCAGCAGAACACACTTCAGAAATAACTCGCTACAGGGAATTCCCATTTCTACAATTTAAAAGACCATGAAAATGACTGTATAACTTCCTATCAAGTAATTTTTGCTGAGACCACTCTCACATTTTCAATTTCAATTTTGAAATACTTTGGAGAAACTTGTCTACTACGTGAAATGTTATAAAATGTTTTAACCAGATGCTCCTTAGCGGTTGAATAAACACAAAACTAACATGGTAATTTAATCAGATTTGCCTGCAGTCTAAAACACTAGTTTGAAGAAGAAAACTAGTAAAAATTCCACTTAAGCAACTAGCACAGCAACCTTTGATTGAGCTTGACTTGTAAGATCTGCTTTGTATACAGGTTACCAAATATTTATAACTAATACAATTTCTCTTTATAATATTGTATGTGGTCTGGGGAGGACAACATTCAACAAACAGTATCCTTTTCAAACCATAACACAATTTCCTTAAAGAACAAAATAAAACAAAACCAATGGAAAAAATAGGAACTAATATCAGTTACCGTGCTACATTAAGGAAACAGTACACATCATAGAACTCAGGTTCTTAATATTGCCATGTATTAACAGCAGCTGGAATTAGTACACGGCTCTTGACTGAAGCACAGAGACACAGTTATAATAGATTTCTATTAATACTTCACTTGGTAGACCTATCACACTGCATCTTCTACCTTCAGATTTACGTAACCAATTTCTTGAAGTATGCATGAACTGTAATACTATTTTAAAGATCCAGTTTTGAGTTTCAGACACAGAACTTTTGCTTTATAGAAAAAAGGAAGAATGTGACCATTTTCTTGCATGCTCTATTAGAAAAAGTAAAATGTCATCAAGACCTCTTTTTAAAACATTGGCATTCATATGAGATTTTGTAATTTTTAATGTATTTGGCTTTTAATAACTATGACTGTAATAGATAACAAAAGTAGTGGGAAAGAGTAAAAATAACAGGATGATGTTTTCAAAACCAGAATCTGATTAGACTCCATATAAGTTTTCACTGGCACTTCAAAGTTTTGCAAAATTCATGCATTCCACAACAATCTGTAGAAAGCTACTTCACATTTTATGGATAGATGTTCTGGTACAACTGCACCCTCTAACACCATAAGAGGATTTAATGCAAAATCTAAAACCATTTGCATAGCATCTGAAATGAACCAGCTTTCCCTTTAACCTTATGTTTTCACATTAGAAAAGAAGAGCATAAATACAAAAATTGCCACACTAGATCAAATCGCTGTTTTAGCTTGTACCCAGCCTTTGACAGTTATCAATAGCAGATACTTCAAGAAAATATACTAGTACATGTCAATAGTTCTAAGAATTGAAACAGACATTTAGGGAAGAACAGGACTGTTCTTCACAGTGCTCATTGGTAGGTGGCTCCCTCATACTCTAAGTGTTCCTATTTCCTCACCTAAGTAAAAATCTACTTAATATAACTTCCTGTACTCATAGGAGTAAAAGACCTGAGCCTTTTCTTACTGCTATTGAATTTAGAATTTATATAACATGTTTTGTGTTTGTGCAAGCCTCACTGCATTTTTTTCACAATGTGTTTGAAGTTTTATTACAACAGAAGATAAGTGCTACTTTGGAGTTCCTTGACTTTTTTAACATGCTCTCTTTTGTTTCTTTTAATCATGCCTGTTCTTATTCATCTCTTACTTAAGATAACTGATCCCACTCTTTCCAATTTCTTCTCACATGCAAGTTTGCCCTTATCTATAATACTTTTTGCCTATTTCTGTAATTTTTCCATTAAAAACAAAGCCCTTCCAAGTCAGGAGGTAGAATTTATGTGGTCTAACTTGTCTTCAAAAAGCTCTGTCTAGCTGAAACCAGTTATCTTGGTTTTATCTAGGCACTGAAGAGAGGGAGAGGAACTTTCTGAGAGGGAGTGATCCCATTCTGCCACAGGCATCTACAATAGGTGGGATTAATCATTCCCTGTAAATAATTCTTAGAAGAAGATGGGAGGCGAGACCATCAATTTCCATTGAATCACATGGAGCAACCAAAGGAAAGGAATAACCATTTACAACACTATACTACAAATATACCAATATTGGTTTTTTTCTTGCTCGTTTTACTTCCCAACATCTCCATATGTTTCTGATCTTGCTGAATACAAGCAGAAGTATTAAATGACACATCTATGACAGTATGGAGGTCATTTCCTTGAGAGCTGCTGAATTAATTTAGAATTGAGAATGCACATGACTATTGCAAACTATTTCCTTGGCTACATATAAACCCTAATTCTGTAGGTAATGCTGTTCATCTCCCACTGGGCTAACAATTTCCTTTGAACTGAAGTTTCCATTAGATATCTTGATAGACTCACACAGTCTCAACCAGCATATATTATCTGACATTCTTTATTAAGCAGTAACTTTGTTATTCTCCCCCTTCTAGTTAATAACTTTCTATCAAAATGCAGGATTTTATAAGATGCCATCCTACTATTCAAGTCTCATGTGTGAACTCACCTGTTTTCCAGACATAGTCCTAATCCTGAGAGTGACCAAAGCTCTGATCAACATGGAAGCTTGTATGGAGCAAAAAGTAAAATTTCCACAGAGGATCCCTAGCATGTTTGTGGAAAGAAACATATTTTTTCCACCCTAAAGTCCCCTTCTGAATGTAAGTGTGCTTTTTCTCCTTCTACATCTGCCAAGGCCAGGTAAAAACTAATTGAAATGAAATACATAAAAGCAGTTAGGTAGACTGGCTTCCCCATAACCAAAAGTCCCAAGGAAAGTAATGAGAGCCCATTATTTAGCAGTGTGGATGTAAAAAGATCATGTGAAAAAGGAGGCAGACAGTCTGCAATGGTGTGGAAGCCCATAAGATAAGAGGCTGATATGTATGTTCCAAATGCCGATAGCTGTTTGGCTGTGAAGCAAACCATGGACTGTCGGTAATAACACCCAAGGATTGTTGATAATAATCAAGGTTTGTTGTGGGAAAGAACAAGATGTGGCTTGAGAACGGGCCATGCAGAGGCAGGGCAGCACTCCTCTGGGGCACACGTCCTTGTTCTTGTTCCTGGAGATAAGCACAACACAGTCCAGTGCAAGCACAGCAATGAGATCGAGAAGTGGGCACGGACTGTGGGGGGCATCAAGACCACACAAGAGCCCTGAAGCCCTCTGACCCATCTCCAGACAGGTCTAAAAGAACAGACTGCACATGATAACTAATTTACATAGAAAACAGGAAACCTCTCTCCAGGGCAGGGAAAACCTGTCACTAAAAAGTCACCCCTACAAAGCCTGGGTGGTGCCCCCAGGACCCTGGAAATCCCATCAGGCGGATTAACACTGGAGCCAGGACTGGTGATTTCCTCCCTTCCTTCCTTCCCTTCTTCTTCCACTCTTTCTTTCTTTCTCCTTCTCTCTCCTCCTCTTTTATCCCTCTCTCTCTCTCTCCCTCTCTCTGTGTCTTTTCCCTTACCCCTTTATCCAAAGCCCACTGCCATGTGCTAATACATGAGGTCAGGGACTAAAATGCTGAGTGTGTAATTTACTAATAAAACTTTGTGACTTTCTGTGGACCCTCTGACTTTTGTCATTCCTTTCAACCATAAGCATCTATGAATCTTAGGTGCTCCCATCCCCTTAAGGGTGGGACATCACAAATGATCAATGTTTTAGAAAGTTTAGTAAATCTTCTACTACATTGTATCATTAGTTTATATGTAAATTTATTTATAATTATATTTCTTTATTAGAATTTGGTTTCCTCAATGACAAAAAGTCTCTTTGATCAGACTCAACTGTTTATTTTATGCTGAAATACTGCAAACAATTGTCAAGAGCTCTACAAGCAAAAGAGAAAATCGAATGAAAGCAGAGTAGTAACTAATGTCTATTTTACTATTTAGATATGAATACTATATTCTTTCCCATGAAGGCTTGCAGTTGCTCTGTAAATAAGTTAAATTTCTGTTTCTCAAAGGAAATAATAGAATTAGAAAGGCACTGCATAAACAGAGGAATTTGTCATTCCACTTAAAAAACTGATATATGAATTTAATCACCAATCATAGACAGAATCATAAAGCAGAAATATGGCTGGCAAACAGATGGTCTAGTCTAGAACTGGAGGTCTGTGTTCAGTTACTGGTGCTTCTATTTGTTCCACGTGTGACACCAGCCAAGCCATCTAATCTATTTTCTGTTTCAACCTTCTTGTTTACAACACAGAGGGAATGCAACTTCCCAAACCCCTCTCATTACACATTAGGAGTGGCTGTAAAGTACCCAGATCATAGCCTGAGGACATAAAAGTTCCTAAGAAATTTATGACACTCAACACTAAGGTAATTCATAATTCAATAGCCTGAATTAGCCTAATCTTAGCATTAAAAATGCAAGAAAACTAAGTTTCTGAATTCCATAGGCAAGTTTCTTGTGATTACAGAAGAAACTGCTCATCATTGTTTTTAATGACAAACGGGAAGATATTTATAGGAAACAAATGCAGCTTTTGTGCACTCTGATTTTTTTCTTCATTGTTGATCGTCTGCTTGAGATGCAGTATATGTAAATATAGAATGGCTAGGCTGCTTAACTGTCCCTGGAAAGTTAGACACATTATGAAGGGAATTTCATGTTTGTAGAAGAATAGCTTCCCATGCATCTCCAAATGAGAAGACCGTTTCTTAATTTGGAACTCTAACATCCAGTTGCTGTAAGACAAAGAACATCTTAGTTTCAGGATATCAGTTCTGATAAAATCAGTGTAATATTGTCTCAACTGAGATAGTCCAAAAGCTGAAAACTTCATGGGAAAAGGTAATATCTTTCATCAGACAGCTGGATAAATCAGGCCTGAATTCAGGCATTCAGTTTTATACACAAACACACACACACACATATATATAAACAAAATTATTATTATTAAATTCAAGATCATAATTTAAATAGAAGTAAGATAAAGGGATTTTCTAAAACACAAATACATTTTAAAAAAGAAAGTAGCACATGCTAGATTTTAGCACATTTGGAGGCCACCATTGAAACTTCTTTTAAGTGTCACATCTAAACAGCTATGGTACATAAAATGGTTAGCTATAGTGAAAAACAATGAGAAATAATGGTCTAAATGTTAAAAGATCAACTACATCTGACTTATTCAACTCTTACTAGAGCTTACTAATTCTCAATTTCTATGAAGAAATTACATTTGAGTTTATATTTTGTCAATATGTGACAATAGTGGTGGAATGTTTGAAGGAAAAATGTTTGCTTACCTTCATTCCACAAAAGTAATTTTGTTCATTGCATCTGACCAGCTTTATCCATTTGTGCAGAATATAGTGCATTAGTGTTTTAGAAATTACACTTTCAAAGATCATCAGTCCAATAGAACAAAATATTGAAGTGCTGAGAAGTGTGTAGCTGTCTGTGAATTCAGGTGGGTAAAAATCCAAGACAAACATTATACATCCGTAGTAAATGATATTTACCTTCATTCCATCCACCCACTTTTGTTATAGAGGTGGGTCATGCTTTTAATTTCTAGATCCTCACATTTTTATTATGCAAACCAATGAAGCAGTAAATATATTTGTATTGAAGGAAAAGTTCTGCCTATTGAAACTTTAGTGATAGTGGCATCACAATACACATTTAACCTGATAACTATGAAAGAGAACAATAAAACTAAATTCATATACCCGCCAAGATATATAAAAAAAATACTGTTAGTCCTTTACTGCGACCTTACTGATTCGTAGATTGTTCACAGGTCCTCAATTCTCCATATTTTCCAATACTTCCAGTACTTATGAAGTACTTCTGTGCAGATAACATTGTTTAAATAATGTTTTTTGTATGAATTATTTTAGAGAAAGAAAAACAATCTTTCTCGTGTATGAATGGGCCAGAAAGCAAATATGAAAACTAATAAAAAAATAAATCAGTTTAAAATTTCATCATAGTTTGAAGAAATATGCTACCTGGTTCTCTTCTATTCACAAAGTGGCATTTGCAGCCCAATTCCCATTATCATTCTTGAATTTTTTCCTTACTCTAAATTAGTATTCATCTTTCCACACTATTGCTTAAATCTTCAATGCCGTTAAAAAAAATATATGCCCTTCCTTCCTTCCTTCCTTCCTTCCTTCCTTCCTTCCCTTTTCTTTCTTTCTTTCCATATCAGAAGATTCTAATGAAGGATATTATTACAAGGATCTTAATGCTGGGAAAATTCTCAGATACTAATGGAATTCCTTGCAATCATGACTACACACTGAACAGTCACTACACAGAATTACACTCAAGTCTTGTCAGGAACTACAGAGTAGTGCTATCATCTGTGAGCGTAAGACACGTGTCGCATCAGAACTGAGGGTCACAACACTCACTGATAGAACTGTCAAGAGGATTCAAGAGAAACTGACAGCAAAACTGAGATTTGCAACCAGGAGGGATAAGGAATCATGACCTAAAAAGTTCAGAGAAGAAACCGAAACACTCATCAGCTGAGAAAGTTATCCAGCCTGTGTACTTCGCTACTGAAGAAATTCTCTGAATTCTAAGTGATTTGATATTGAACCTTTTAGCAAGAGATTTGGTTTATTTATTTATCAGTTGTTGCCCTATATCCTTCCTGTTTGGATAGCGTATTTAGATGGTCCTTATTACAACAAATACCTCATTTTGAGACAGTGAAAAATTCAAGAGAGAAAGAAAAGTGATAAATATTCAGCATTAAGTGGTAAAATTCTTGACACACAAAATCAGACTGAAAAAGAAGGTCCAAAAATGGTTTAATTCTCTCTCAAAATAGGACCCACTTCTGGAACACTTCCATTATTTAGATTACCAGGTATTTAAACACATTTGCAGAACCGAATTAAGAGCATTATTTCACATAGGTATAATGGCCTACATGCATTTTTTCCAAATGCAGAAACATAGTGTTTCAAATGATGACCTGTCTGACAACAGTGCAATTATTCTTTTACCTTGCAGTGGCTTAAAGAAATCTAAAATTCAACTAGTTAAAGACAGATGATAAATGAGATTAAAACTAAAATGGCTTGCTATAACCATTTAGGCCCCAAAATTTCCAACCAGTAATGCCTCTGATGAAGCAAATGATGCCGTTTGGCTTTACAGCTAGTCAAGTTTGGTTTTTACCTTAGATAAAATGCTTTATTTTCAGCAAGCTTTGAAGAAATAAGAGCTGCTTTCCATGGGACAGGTATCTATATATTCATTAAATGTTTTAATGAGCTGATTTAGATAAATGGATGGAAGGCAATGGCTTTGACCATAAAATACTGTTTTACTCTTGGAAACCATCTCCTTCACTATAACCTTGAATTATATAGTTAAGGAATATCACTTAACATTTTATACTGTTAAGTTACAACAGTATCATTTTACACTGTTTATGTCTGAGATATTTCCACAACATCAATATATTGCAAGTAATGAAACATTTAAAAACCTAAATTTCAGTTTAGGAGACTCACACATTAGAAAGTTTTGTGACAAAGATAAAGGATTAGCTTAATTTACAAGAATCCACTCCTGGAACACATCCTGTGATGTGCAGTTTACCATTCTGTGGGAGAGCCCAAATGACATCACTCGTAGCTCCTTGGGTCTCAGCTGTACTAAGGGCTACTTTTCACCTCTCCTAAGGAATAAGAGATTGGATGCTCCTGTCCACGCACATCAACTATATAATTTAGGAATGCTTTTAAATTTTTATTAATATTATGCCTGCTTGAGACAGTGGGAAAAACTCTGATTTTTTTTCCACGAGCTATAACAAATTGCAATACAGAGTATATTAAGTTAGTAAGGGACTTACTAAAACATACACTGAATGCATTCCATCCCTCACAGACCTTAGCCCCTTGTAACAAAGGAATCTTAATTTAACAGTGGGGTTAGCTGCAGGTCTAGCTACAAAAAGTAACACTTTCTTTTCACATACAATTCCATGTTCATAGATGAAGAACTGAAGATACAATTCCTATCCAGAATCTTTATGAACCACGTCGAAATTTAAAAGACCCAGACTCTTAGCACTATATATCAAACTGTCCAGAGCTCAACTACAAAATTTGCTTATTGTAGAAAAGCTAGTAGGAATCATCAGATTAGATTCTGGTTGAAAACGAAATGAAATACTTTATTTGACTGCTCCCCTCATCAGTCTTATATGCCTATAACCATGGAGGCAGAGTCTATGATGGAAAGATGCAAATTTTGCTACTGATTTCATTCAGCATGGCATGATATTTCTTGCATTATATCTCTCATATGGTAAATTGAAGTAAAAGTTGCTTCTTTTGCCTGATGAACAAAGAAAACAGAACAAACCATAAATACAAGAAAAAAGTATGAAGTTATAAAAAGCTGTATCAAAGATTTGGCACAGTCCCAGATCATCCTAAGAATGGAACTAATTGTGTACAAAGCCAACACACATAAAGCAAATGATTCCTAGAATGGCAGAAACTCACTAATCAAAAGATTTGCATAATAATCATCCATCTGTATGATGCACCATATGGCAAACAAGACTGTAATTTCACTAAATATGTTTTCCAGGGGAAACAGGTTGCTTGCGTTTTCAACTAAGTAAAAAAAAAAACCCAACCTAGTCATAAATGGCTGATACACCCAAGTCAGGGAAAACTTTTGATGTAAATATGAGGAAGGCATGGAAAGCAGCGTGCTGCAAGAATCACACACTCTGAAAAATATATTTCATGTGTATAACAGAACATGTAAAAAAACAGTTTCAAGAAGAAGAAAAGCAGTGAGCTACTGGCAACAAATTACATGTTCTAATCTTCATAAGATTTGTTAACATGCATAATTTCAAGTTACTAATGTACCAAAACCTGAATTCCAGCTTAGCTTTCCAGAGTTACACCTGTACAAATAAAATCAACACTTCAACATTACTTTCTCATACACATTTGAATTAAAAGAAAATATAATCAAGATTACATGCAAGGATAAGAGTCAGAACTCTGTATCTCTTTATGTAAATTCTGAGGATATTAATCTTGACAGCTTCTTCAGGAAGAGAATCAAACTGCAGCGTATCTATATGAACCATGTACCAATCTTTCTATATTTAAATAGCTGTGCTTCACCAGAAATATGAGTTCACTGATTTTATAGTAAACAACACTTTTAGCAAAGCAATACTTTCAATAAGGATTTTAGGAATGCTGGGGAACTGCACACTTCCTCTTTTTAACCATTGATGAGACAGGGTTTTAGGAAAAGCATTTAAATAGACTATTCTAGGCACTATAGTATATAAATCCATTGCTTGTCTTTTACAAATTCAGGTGCTTAGAGAAATTTCCAATCAAGGAAGAAACAGAATGCAGCAATAGCTGAATGGGCCTGTTTTGTGGATTTATTTTTATAAATGTAGCATGGTGAGTGTGGTGAGGAGTGTCTTGCCTTTGAACAGGCAAATCTACTTTTGTAGGCATATTTTCTTAGCTGCTCAGAGCTTTTGACAGACCACTCACTAAGATACAAGAACAGTTAGGCTTAATTTTTAAGGAAAAAAGCCTGTTAAACCTCAAGATCTATGGGAGTAAGTAAATAAAATTAAATAGAAGAACAGGAAGAGACTAACAGGTTGCATAAACTAGACCAAATAATTGCAACTACATAGTAGAAATATGTAGGATTCTTTTATGAATCTAGACTTACATAATGAAATATCTAAGTGGAATTTGCACCAAAAGGAAGTACCTTATGGAACATCATTTTCATTTCTGCTAAAAGGAAGTCCAAAGAGAAGTCCAAAAAAACACCTAAGAACCTTAGAGATTTTGTTGAGAACATGCTCATTTTGCCTCCATTAATCATGATTTCCAGCATGAAAGACCCTCTTGTCAGCTGACCTCAAAAGCACTAGAAACTGTCATAGGAATAAAGATAAATTGGAAAGATCTTCCCAAGCTTATCTAAAGAGATGTTACTGAGAACAAAAATGATCAAATTTTAATTCCATTCCATGTCTTTGGATAAAATCCTGTCCCACAAATACAATAGGAATTAATAATTGTGATGGAATTAGCCATGCACATTTCTTCACATGTAACAACTTTTATGTGTTCATATTAAAATAGAATCTGTTCCAAAAGCAAAAAAATCTCAAATTGCTGTGTATCATAACACAATTTTGATCAAAGAAACTTGAAAGATGCAACAAAGTATGGAATTTCTGCATTTTCCCCCTACTCTTCATACTAGTAAGTACTTTGAACAACTGTATATTTGGAGGAACTGGGCTCTGTTCAAAGAGATTTATAATTGGACAGGGGATTCCACCTTCAATTTACCAGATATTATCTATGATCTTTAAAGTTCTTAAAACCATTAAACCAATTATTACCCAGTTACAGTGTTAATCTAGTTTCTTACAAGTCAATGCCTCTGCCAAAAACCTACCACTACAACAGCTCCATGTGCAGTCTCAGCAAAGAAACTAGTGGGTAAAACTAGGAAAACACAGGAATCAAGTGATAAAATCAGCACAAAATGGAGTTATTTTCTTACTGTTACAATGGGCTCCTCCAGCATAGGCTTGAAGCACAAGAAATGGGCAGTGTAAAACAGAACACAATGGAACTATATCTATAGTAAACAATTCAGTTAAATGAAACATGATTTCATCTAATTTTAGGTATGGCCATATGTGTATGGTAGCTCTGTATGCTCATGCAAAGTCTTAAATATCTAAGAAACAGAAATGCCCTGGTTTGGATAATTTGAGATTATGGAACTACTTTTGAATATTTGATTTGATTACAAAGAAACAAGAGCTGTGAATTACTTTTCCTTGATTTGTATGACACAAGTTGACCATGAGCCAGCAGTGCCCTTGTAGCCAGGAGTGCCAATGGTACCCTGAGGTGCATCGGGAGGAGTGTGGCCAGCAGGTGAAGGGAGATGATCCTCCCCTTCTGCTTGGCCCTAGAGAGGCCACATCTGCAGTGCTGTGTCCAGTTCCAGGCTCCTCAGTACAGGAAGGACAAGGAGCTACTGGAGAGGGGCCAGCAGGGGCCACAAAGATGATGAGGGGTCTGGAGCATATCTCTAATGAGGAGAGACCCTGGGAGCTGGGCCTGTTTAGTCTGGAGAAGAGAAGACAGAGAAGGAATCTCATTAATGTGTGTAAATATCTCAAAGGCAGGTGCCCAGAGGAAGGTGCCAAACTCTCTTCAGTGGTGCCCAGCAACAGGACAAGGAGCAATGGCCATAAATTAAAACACAAGAAGTTCCACCTCAAGACAGGGAAAAACCTGCTTCCATTGAGGGTGGCAGAACACTGGAACAGGCTGCCCAGGAGGCCGTGGGGTCTCCTTCTGCGCAGACATTCAAAACCCACCTGGATAAGTTCCTGCTCTAGGTGACAACGCCTTAGATTAGATGTCCAGAAGTCCCTTCCAACCCTAATAATTTTGTGATTCCTACAATAAAATATTACTCAATTTAAACTATTATCCAGTAAGCTTTTATATATTACTAGTGCCTAAGTAAAAGTATACTAGGGGCATGGTTTTGAAACACCTTCTTCTGACCTTTAATAACATTATGTTTTTAATTTTCAAAACTGGAGCACAGAATTTCAAGTTGTTATCAGGATCTGCAAAGTCCATAAAAGTTCCACAGTTTTAACCACTTAAAGAATTCAATTGTAATGCTTCTGGGGAGCCTTAACATCCACAGTACTTATTTTACAGGAAGAAAAAAGGCATAAAAACAAGATATTAATGGGCTTATGTGGACAAGAAATTTCACATATTAAACTTAAGATCCTCAGCCACACCCAGCACATGTAAAAGAAACTGCTTCAGGCTCCATATTTTTCTTAGGTATCTTGCAGAACTCCTGCTACTGATTATGTGTCTTTATGAAAGAGAAGATGTGGGTAAGATAATTAGTATTGTCAAGTAATCATGAAAAAATACACACACAGGGCAGGTAGGGGCTTCTAGCTAAAGAAAGTCTTTTTACTGACAGAGTCTTCTGAACTTCTTATATGGTTGCACATATCTATCATGTTCATTTTAATGAGCTCTACAAAAAGGTTACATTTTTGACCTCCAGAGCTCAAAGATCAAGTTATCACAGTTTTAATTCTTGTTAAAAAACTCTGGAATCTATTCATATCATGGGCATTATATGACCACTTGTTTTAATGAAAATTGGGAAAATTCTGAAATATGAGTCAAAGTAACATGTTGCCTACAGCTTCAGTGTCCATAATTGATTCATCTTTAAATAATTACCATATCACCTATAACCCTGCCAACACATGTTTTAAGACTCAGGACTCTCTGGAGAGAACTATGTTTTATTACTAATTGCTGTAAAGAGAAGAAGATAGAAAGAGAAGGCAGCTGGCTTTAGCTCTACTTCTTCAATGCTAGCATAAAAACCAGGTAATTATTTCCTTTTCTGCTGGTCTCCATTGTTTCTAGGTTTTTTCAGTGCCCACCTTTATGTAACCACGTAGTAAGACTAACTGCAGGTTAGTATCAGGTCTCCAATGACAAAACTGCAAACTTTGCCTAATTTTAGCAGCTATGGTGCAGTAATTTCAGTTTGCACTTTACTTTGCTTTCTGAGTAGAGTTAATGAAGGTGAGGCACACACAGAACCTGAGGCAAAACACAAACCCCCATGTAATTATTTCAAAAAGATGGCAGGAGCCATGCATTAGCTCTGAATTTATTTCCTTTCACTAAAGGACATAGACCCATGCACACTGAGTAATAGAACTATGATACTGAATGTCTTTGAAAATGGATGTTGTAATGGTCGGTTAAACGGGGAAAAAATACTTGTCCAAAGAAAAGAGAATGAGTTTGGGGTCCCTAAATCTGTCTACACTCATAAACTCTGTGTTCAGTTTATGTTTCACCTACAGAATTTGTGTGTTATCTTCTGTATGTCTCATTTCTGCAACTCAGTTTTTGATCTGTCAAATAAGAATTAAACCCCATACTTATTTCACTTCTCATTTCTGTCAGCTCTGGTATAATTCCATTTGAGAATGTAACAACATAAAGAACCTGTATACTGTCTGATATAATACTGTCTGATAGTTCATACTGCCTCTAAATGGTAGCAGTAAAAAGCATGGTCTTTCCTGTAACTTATAAAAAACACTAATGGCACTTTTTAATGGTCCAGAAAGTTCAGGTTTGAGCCAAAGAAGAATAAGGGACACTTCAGAAACTTGTTAACCAAACAGCATTATTAAAACTATAATTAAATATCATTCCTTTTGTCCAAGCTACATGAGATGGGAACTCTCAATGGTACTTATGCTTCATTGTTTGTATGGGACATTGAATTTAAAGCAGGTGGTTGGTTTTGACACAGATATAGAAATTATACATTTGCATCTCACTGGACAGTCTCACAAGCATCATATGCAGTGCTGCTGCTAGGAGAGGTCTTCACTATATGGCTACTCATCCTGTGAGCCTGCAACAAGGGCCTGAGGAGTATCCTGAAGACATTCTCTGAGAATGGTGAGACATGCCTATGGATGTGCTTAGTAGCTGGGTACACCATTACACACACCCATATAGGCTGTCTGAGGGTTATCACTGAGATTAATATGTTAATGTGACCAATGAAAAATGTTTCTAAAAGCAATAAGAACAGAATTACTTGCCTTCTGCTGCTGGAACAGCTGGCCACATGAGGAAAGGTTGAGATAACTGGGTTTGTTCGGCCTTGAAAAAAGAAGGCTTAGAGGAGACCTTATTACCATGTTCCAGTATATAGAGGACGGCTGCAAACAAGATGGAGACTCCCTTTTTACTAGGAGTTACATAGAAAAAAATGAGGGGTAATGGGTACAAGTTACTCGTAAGGAGATTCCAATTGGTCCCAAAAGGAAATTCTTGCTCAGTGAGAAAAACCAGCCCTTGGAATAATCTTCCCAAGGAAGTGGTGGATTCCCCAGTGATGGACACTTAAAAGATCCAGACAGGGTGTTAGAAGATGTTATCTAGACGGTGCTTTTGCCAATAAAGGTCGGACCAGATGATCCTTGAGGTCCCTTCCAGCCTGGTATACTATGTACATGGCAGAGTTCTTTAAGACAATACTGTACTGAAATCACCCTCTGGGAGTACTGTAAAATGGGTTCTCATTCAAAACCCAACACTTCACTGGCTACTTTCCTATTCAACAGCAGAAAAATTAGTCATCACATGAGTCCAGGAATGGACCCTGAAGCATGACAGTTCTACTTAGTCTTTGGTCAGGACTTTTATTAGCTGCAATTACCACAGGATTGATTATTCCCTCTAAGCAAAGCACATGGCTATGTCTGCCTTAACAAACATATTTTTAAAGAATCTCTTTCTTCTTAGGTTAGAACTTCTGTTTCTACAACAGGTAGTTTGTTACTTCTGAAGAGATTTTTACTATTAAAAAATATATATATTACCAAGGAAGGAAAATGAAGGAGAATGTGAAGATTTGGAAGTGCTTTAAGTCTAAATTCCTCTTATCAACTCTATAGAACAAATACTTTACAGAATTTTTACCTTAAATCTAAGCTAAAGGTTTGTATATTTTATTGTGTACCTGTGAAAATGGAGTCTTGCCTGCGTTTCTGCCCAGTTTGGAGCAGTATTTGGTAACCTACTGATTCTTGTGCATATGCTGAAGTACCAGTGCAGCTGTTATAATCAATGGATCTCAGTCAAGAGTGCATCACTGATTTATCTACATACAGGCCTACAATTGGAATATATGTTCGTACAAGCTTTAAAGAAAGATTGAAGAGTCAAGATCAAAAGCCAAATCCAAACTAGATAGTCACTATGGTAGAATAGTTTTCTGCTTGCTATTTTCTCTAGGCAACAACATGAGTGTGAGATGGCTAAGGCTTGGTACCTCAGCCTAAGCAACTAGATACCCATTTACAACTGATGAATTCTGGCACAAATTCAGATAAAGGTTGAATTTATACACAAGACTGATGAAGAAAGGCTTGGCTTTCTGACCTCAATGAAAGCTGTTACATTGGAAAACCTTCAGTTCTTCCAACTGCACCAAGTTTTCTATAGAAAATATTATTTAACCCCATCCCATCTATGTCAGTGCTGATATTTGGCCATTCTGTTACTATATTCAGGAAAGCTGAAAGCTAGCTCCCAAATCAAACACCTTTTATGATCCTTAAATAAGTAGAAATTTTGTTTCAATGTTCATAGCATAACATTCCTATACCTTCCAAAAACTGCAAACAAGAGTGAAGAGAAAAAGCAAAAGAAAATACTTTTTTCATCTAAAGAACGCTTAAAAGATGACAGATATTTTACCATGAAATCACCACATTTTACTTCTACAAAATGAAAGTATGACACTCTCTCTTATACAAAGAGCTTTGTGATGTGCTGATGAGAAGTACTAAATACTAATCAGGTATTTAAGAAGTTTCCACTGATCACGCTCTCCAGAACTACATCTTATTCTACCTTTGATTATAAAATACTCTATCTTCAACTAATGTTTAAAGAGAATTAAAAAAGGCTAATATTCTATAGATTTTTTATAAAAAATTCTTAACCATATTTGAAGACAGTTAAGTGAACAACTGTACTATAAGATATTTTGTCTAAGCAATAGAAAATAAGGCTTTAGAAGAAAAAACATGGACACACTTCAGAGAAGCAATTCAGAGACAGGCAAATTGGATCCTTGCTAAAAAAGAATGGTATTATTTCAAATGCTCATTTTCTAAGTAACTGAAGTAATTAAAACTCTGTGATAATTCTATGTTTCCAAATAAACTTTTATTGTATTTTCCATTTATTATTTTGTGGGAGTGTTTTACAATTTTTCTGTAGTCAATTCACATTTTCAAATTTAATTTTCCTTGGAGTAAGCTATATTATAGTGAAGCATTATTACAGAGGAAGTTGCTGCCTATTTTTTTTCTAGCTAATGTTACAAGGAAAAAATCCATCTACAAAGAATAAAAAAAAGTTTCAATATTTCTCTCCACATTCTTTAAATCTGTTTTTTTCTTCATCTTTGCTTTTCTCATCTTTTTTGTATTTCTGGTTATTATCCATACCATGCCATGCACATGCCTTTTACCTTTAATTACTTTTTGTACTCACTTGTTCATCCACACTTTTACTGCCTGTTGCTAAGCAACATGCATAATATTAGGATATACATTCATTTATCTTCGAACACATTGTACTTCCTATTTGTGTCATTCTTTTCCAATATTTTATCCCATTCCATCCTGCTGTTATTTCCACATTTTTTCACACCTTGTTCAGAGTAACTTGCCTAAGAATACGCATAGAATTTTAAAAATAATCCCTACACAATGTAGTTTTAATACTCAGTGTTGATGGTATTTCTTTGATTTTTATCTCAATTTAATTAAAAAATAAAGATAATGTACAAGATATTCTGTATGAAGAAATATATCTTTTAACTTGGACACAAAGTCAAGAATACAAAAAAGAGAAAAACCTTCAAAAATAGACCTGCAGGAAGGGTAGAAGACACCATGAGCTAGTACCCAAGATGGACCTTGTTTCATAAATATAACAGGGTCTTGGAGGTAGAGAGGCGAGTAAATCTGATGTAGTTAAGACACAGGAGCAAATGTAGGAGTTAAAATGCAGGATGTTTTGGATCAACCAATTGCTTCATCCATTAGAAAACAGAAGACTTTGGTACTGTATGTTTTTTGTAAGATACATAGAATAGCAAACAGGTTAACTTCAGTAAGCTTTCTCTGGAAGACTGTTAAGACTCCATAGAGTCTTACAGACTCCACAGAGACATTACAGGTGTCTACTTTCAAGCATTCATATTAACACTAAAAATTAAAACATCCTTGCAATAAACTATTACAGAATATGAAAGAAATTCAATCACCTGCCATCCTTCAGTCTCCCATAACTCTACTCCTTTTTGTTCTCTGACATTCTTTCAGAGTCATGGAATATTTTAATAAATTCTCTTCAAAAAGCCACTGAGGGTTATAGCTGGGTAGAAAGGGGTTAATAAGGTCCTAAGGAATTAGCCTTGCCAATAACAGATGCTGTCAGCATCAATCCAATTTTCTCTTCTAGAAAAAAAATTACTTAGAGGAACAGAAACAAGTTGTTTAATGAGTAGAGAAATAATGAATCTAGCCTTCCACAAGCTTGCTTCAGCTACCTGCCACAATAACCTGATTCCTCAGTGACTTCTCACTTTAAAATATTTCTGGTTCTCGTCATGTTTCTCACCCTTTTCTTTTTCCTTGTTTGGCTCAGTAAGAGACACTATATGCCATAACTGACTGAAGCTTTACGTATGTTTAAAAATTATATATATGCAAGAAATTAGTAAATACAGGCTTAACAGAAAATTTGCTTCTATTTCTCAGACTGAACTTCTGCCTCAGCTGGAAAACAATACATGTTGCTGAATTATAGAAACTTAGGAAGGTTTAGCTTCTATTTGTCTCTAGTTTGGTGTCGCTGTGGTACCGCTAGCTGCGTGCAAGAACCAGGCTGAATCGGGTGAGGCGGAATTCTGATTTCATTATTTAATTCTAAAATTCTATAGACTTTTGAAAGTTCCTTCGGATTGGGTCAATTCAAAACCTCCCCCTAGGCCTATAGGCCAGGCTGAACTGTCCATCTTTCCAGAGACAGTTTCAATAACATCCAAACCTTATCTTTGTTTATAGGACACAGGGAGAAGAAGAGAAAAATTCCCATGGGAAAGAGTCTGTGCTGTCACAGTTTGGTTGAAATAGGACAATGTGTTAAAAATAATTAAGGCAGGATAGGCAGAAAGTGTGAACACATTAGAATTACTTCCCTAGAAAACTAGAACTGTATACAGTGAAAGAAAAATAGAGTTAGTATTGATCAAAAATCACCATATAGAATGAAAAGCCAAGGTGTCTCCCTACTCCAGAGTAGGCAGCATGCTGTAATTCACTCCAGCTACCTGCTCTTAAGTCTTTCTTCTACATGTCAGCACATACACAGTCGCTTCACAAGGCTTTTAACTTTGCCTTTAACTTGGCACTGAATTATACAATAAAGATTGACCTCTTAAATCAATACTATATTCAAGCACTGACAAAAGTATTCTGTACCCCTCTGTGAAAGTATGCCAAATGGCACCATCCACAGGCAATGCACAAGATCTTTAATAAATTGCAGTTATATGGTGTGTCAGTCTTGAATCACTCTTTTGACACAAAGAAGAAAGCTTTATTCTTTGGCATGGAACTTCACCTCAAACAAGTTTTTCTATTTATTCAAAAAACTTTGTTCCACTTTATACATGTCCTCCTGGGACCAAGAAACATTAAAACATTAAAAGGGCTTAGGAGGAAGGGAGAAAAAAACAGAAATTCCATTGGTACAACAATTTCTCCTAAGATTTTCTCTAGTACATGATACCATTCATATGTGAACACGGTTTGGCAGCACCAGCCTCAGCAAACAAGCCAGCCAAATCCAAGGTCCCATATCCCTCTGGTCACCAAAGGTAAATCACAGCTAGGTGTGGCTGGACATCTGCCATCATGCTGGATTTTCCTGAATTTTCAGAAGTTTAAACCCACTTAATCTAAATGAACTTAAAAACTATCAAGAATGCTTCATAATTCCCTATTAAAGCTGCAGTTGTAGATAATATTTTATGTAACATCTAAAAGGCCTTATACTATTGTCCTGGTTTTGACAGAGATAATTTTTTTCCTAGTATCTGGTACAGTGCTGTGTTTTGGATTCAGTATGAGAATTATGTTGATATCACACTGATGTTTTAGCTGTTGCTGTGCAGTGCTTGCCCTAAGTCACGGACTTTTCAGTTTCCTGTGCTCTGACAGTGAGCAGGTGCAGAAGAAGCTGGGAGAGAGCATGGCCAGGACAGGGGTCCTGAACTGGCTAAAGGGATATTCCATACCACAGAGCATCATGCCCAGTATATAAACTGTGGGGGTTGGCTGGGAGGGACCAATTGTCACTGGGGAACGGGCTTGGCATCACTCAGTGGGTGGTGAGCAATGGTATTGAGCATCACTTGTTCCTCTCTGGTGGTATTCCTCTCTTTCTCCTTTCTATTATTATTGTAATTATTTTAATTTGTTTCAATAATCAAACTGTTCTTATCTCAACCTGATTCACGTCCCCACTGGGGGTGGAGTGACCAAGCAAATGTGGGGCACTTAGTTTCCAGCTGGGATTAAAGCATGACAGTTATCAAGTCACAAGACTATGAAGGAGATCACGTGAGACTAGGAGGCTGTATATGGTATCTTATTACATTGAAAGTTCATGAAGATTTGAAAATGAAATAACCTATGTACTAAATAAGAATAAATGTATAGATGTGCCTCTGTAGACTTCATTATGCATTCAGTTCAGCAAGATAACATCATTTCGATTCATGCCAGTGAAAAAGTCCTAATCAAGTTTCATAAAAACCTTTTGATAAAGTTTTATGGCACCATATTCCTTGACAGTAATTACTGAGTTCTGGACTTAAATTAGCATTTGTTGTCACCAAAAACTAAATTAACAAAAGAACAGGAAGAAGTGATTTTCAGCTTCTGTATAGGTATTCCACTCCTAAAAGTGAAAGTATAAAGCAAGATAAAATATAAAAATGTCCACTATTACAAGCCATTACTACGAAGAGCAGTTAACATGTAAGAACAGCATTTTGCAAACCCATTAAAGTCTAACTACAGACACTGCTCAGGGGAAATCAATGATCTTTGAGCACTGATAATATTAGTCATTTGACTTCAGAAGCTACAGTCACTAAAATTCATACCCTCCTGAGTTATCTGTAGGCATATATGTGAGGTATGACTGTTTACTGTCTTCTAGATGATGAACATGAGCAACAGCAAAAGGAAATTCACCGCAAGAAAGTGCTGATGGTGAAAATCCCGCAGTCCCAAACAGTCAGGATTTTAAACGCATGAGAAACAGAGGAATGAGTCTGTAAAACAGTATGGCTGTGCTAGGTAGATATATGAAACAAGCATAACACACATTTACTAAGATAAATCTTTAGAAAAAAGAATGCTAAGGTGAGGGCCAGAGAAGAAATCAGTTAATTACAGTCTTGCTATTGAAATATGTCTTTGACTCCTTACTGACCATTTTACTAGATGACTCCATTTGAAGTGTTTATGAAACACAGTTTCTCAGCATGAAAATGTTTGTCTGAAGAATGTAATAACCTTCCAGCATAAGAAGCCAGGAGGAAAAGAACAAAGAGTAGATGTTCTCTTTCTTTCAAATAAAACACAACATGCCCTTTAAAATTACACTAAAATGCTATTTTTTTCAGAATTATTATTTTTCACTATAAAATTAATATTAAAAAATATATTAAGTCCTTAAATGGGAATAACACTCATGCTCAAAAATTCTAGTCATAGTGCACTACGTATATTTATGCATAAGCAGAAGACAATGCCACTATGTAATTACATTCCCTAACTTAGGTGAAGAATTAATATTCCATTTGGCTTTGTAGTGCATATACCATATTAACGTTACTCAGGGGAGAAAAACCCAGCAGATAAAAAGCAATAGAAGGAAGAAGAGATTTGCTGCCAAGTTTGTGATTTAGATGTGTAAGACATACAGCTACTAAGTATTTATTAGATTAAGGAAGACACACAGTTAGTTGCAGTAGACAAGACAAATCAAAGCTATCTGTCAAGAAAACAAGGGCTGTTAATTTGCTCATTTCCCAGAATTATTTGATTCTAAAAGAGATTAACAGTACTAGGAGTTTATAATCAGGGGACAAAGACACACACAAAAACCACAGCAGACAGACTGACTAGGAATATACTAAAAATAAAAAATAAAAATTCTTAATACAAGGTAGTTACAAAAAAACCATTATTTCGCCTTGGTAAATGTACTTACTAGTTAAACTATAGAGATCATTGATCGCTTTCTCAACAGCAAAATGGCATTCTGAGTATGGGAATTGGCTTGCTTTCAGCAAGACTCATAAATAGCTTGGAGAATAAGTCTTTGAATCATGAAGAACTTGAAATAATTTCTTTGCCTGTTTCTGCAGGCCATTTGGCAATATGAAATGTTGGGTTGTCTTGATAGTAAGATCTGAATTTGTCTCTGTATGCATTTTTGAGTGTAGGAAATACAACCTCTGCATGTGTCTGAGCAACCCCAGGATTGTTCTCTACTGCTTGAACAGTGCACACATATTCTAATGCCTTCTACTTACAGAATTCTGACAACAGGCTTTCAACAGGCAGGCAATCACGTACTTGATCGAAACATGACAAGTAAAACCCTGGTTTTCTTGAAATTGGTTTAAATTTTCCAAACCGATTATTCTGTAATTCTTTTATCCAAATCCTGTAAAGAAAACACTTCAGCTGGTATAAGAGACTCCACAATGGATAAAACCCACAACCCTGTTTGTCAAGGAAGTCTTGGTGAATTCTAGTTAGCAGCAAGCTGGAACTGGAGAAGGAAAAAAAGAAGGGAAACTCTGCTTCTAAGCTAACCAACAGTTTGGGTATCAGCAATGTGCCTTAAAGCTCTAAGCTTATTGGTACTTGATAATTATCTTAGAGGAAAACATCCTAAAAGAAAAAAAACAGATCCAAATCGTTGAATGAATTTGTCAACATTTAGAATTTGATAAACACAGGCATATAATGCAGAAATACACCTGCAACACTCATACAGCATATACAAGACATATCAAGATTCGAAAGATTATGTCAGGCCTAGTAGTCCTGACAGAGGACCTAGAGCATTGGTGGTACATCAGATTTTTACAAAAGGCTCATTTTGTCTTGTTAATATCTATCTGGGTCCAAATGTAAGTAATGAGGCCACATCAGGCTATTCCCACGCCATGTCATGTGATGATAGAATTGGAAACTTAAACCTTCAACAGCATTGGCAGGGTCTGAAAATAAATAAATTTTAAAAATTGATTCACAAGGCTCTATGCAGAGACTTCAATTTCAGCTGTTGTTCAATTCTAGGATACAGAACCTGAACAGGGACAGTTCCTGACTGAAATGGAATTTTGAAGAACTAGGGAAAAAGAATGTTTTTCAACAGCAGGATAGCTAATGAGTAAGTAATTTCCTCCCCCATTACCTGCCTTTCACAGTGGACATCATCAGATATTCCAAATAAAGAATAGTTATGGAGCACTTTACTCTCTAACAAGTTTTTTTTTTTTCCTATTCCTAGTTAATAGCCAAAATGGACAAAGAAATAAATATGGTAAAAAATAGTTGCGAATTCATAGGGAGGAGGTGGGATGGGATGAAGAATTAAAAAATTTTAAGAGATTAGAAACTGAAGACCAATAGGGTGAGAAATTGCCATGAAAGATCTTTTTTGCAAAGGAACAGAGAATTTAGTGTGAATCAACTACCTTTCCTACAATGACTGCAGTGTACAAACACACTGAAGAAATCTGAAGACACAATTTCTGGCCCCATCTGAGAGAAGAAAACTTAGAGCAGGGCTATTCTCAACAATGAAGATTTTTTTCTCACATTCAGCCAGAATTTTCCCCGACACAATGTGTACACATTGCCTCTTGTCATGGTGCATCGCGGTGGACAGACTCCTCTTCTGTAGTATCATCAATGTACCAAAACGTAAGATGCAGTGTATGGTCAAGTGTAAATGTAATCTTTTTTTTTTTCTAGCAATTCATGATCAAAAGGGAATCTTCTCTTGACAGTAAGTTTATTTTCAGAGAATTTGCACAAGGTATAAGAGATTTGGAAGAAAAAATCAGTGGGTACATTTCAAAAATTCAGATATTGTCTTAAACTTTCAGGATTTATGGCATTATGCTTTTCAAACTTCTGAGGGAAATATTACAAGAAAAGAACACACAGTTATTGATCATATCAAACAATTCTGGGAATAGTTGAACTAACAATTCCTGATTTCTTGTATATTTGTATGTTATGACTGACTAACTTTAGAATCTGACAAAATCTTAGTCTGAAGCTTCTCCACAGTTGGGTCTTCATGAGGTCTTGCTTCTATGCAGACTCTGTGGTGCCTGTTAAGATTCATTAACTCATATAACATCCTTTCCTCTGTTGGGGCACTTGCAACATCTCTCTCTTCTTCTTTGTTCACCTACTTCTATAAAACTTGCAGAAGTCAAATTATTTCTTTGATCCCAGATCTCATTGGAACCAGCCTGTAAGCTCCACAGATATCAGTAAGTGGACACCCATTATTCTGTAAGCCTCATAAGAAGACAGTTAAAAATCCCACAGAAATTCTTGTAAAGTTGAAACAGGAATGTTTTAATAAACTTTGTTCAATTCATGAATATATGAATTGCTAAGAGCACATACATCACCTGAATGCTACTAATAACATCCTTAATTTAAACAAAATACTGAAGATGAAGGGACCCTGTGCAGCTGTGTTATAAAGAGTACATGTTGCCACTAAAATTTATTAAATTAAATAATAACATGGTTTATCTTGTTAAAAAAAAGTGCTGTCATCAGGTATTTTTTAAACTACTTGTTAGTTTAAGTTTTGTTAGGATGTAGTATTACAACATTCCCTTTCTAATTGTGTTGCATTTCTGATGCTGATTCATTTTCTCAAAATGCAGCACAGACTGCCAGAGAAGAGAAAAAATCTAAATCCAAAGAAAACTGGTTAACTACTTGACATAAGACTGTTCCTTCATCATGCCACAGACTGACTCATTTTTATTTTTGTCATGTTTCTTTCCTACTATAAAGGGACCCTAGACTTTGCAAACACTTCTTTGCTACTGCAAAGGAGTTATTGCTATTCCATTATTCATACTATTTATACTATATTATTCTACTGTATTCTATGTGGGTTTTTGCCTCGTCTTTTAATACACTGGTAGACCTTGGGCTGCTCAGGCCCTTGAATCGGACAACCACGAGTGTGAGAACAGTGACTTTCCATTTGTGGACATGGAAACTGTAAGGGATCAGCTGTACTGGCTCGATGTTCACAGGTACATAGGGCCTGATGGGATTCATCCCAGAGTTCTAAAGGAACTAGCAGATGTTATGGCAGGATCCCACTGTCATCTGCTAAGGGTCTTGGTAGTCCGGGGAGATCCCTGCTGTCTGAATGATAGCCAATGTTACGCCCATCTATAAAAAGGCTGTGAGGAAAATGCAGGAAACTACAGTTGGTCTAACCTCAGTTCCTGGAAGAATTATTGAGATCGTCATACTGGGTGATAGTGAAAGGCATTTAAAGAATACCACAAACATCAAGCACAGTCAGTGCACGTTCACAGGGGGAAAGTCTTGTTTAAACAATTTGATAGCCCTATATGATATGGTCACCCACCTAGTGGATGAAGGGGAGGTAGCAGATGTAGTTTTTCTGGATTTTAATAAGGCCTTTTACACTGTCCCTCACAGCTTCCTTCCAGACGAGTTGTCCAACTGTGGGATGAACAGTTTCATGGTGTACTGGATGAAGAAGTGGCTGAAGGGCTGAGCTTGAATGGTTGTAGTGGATGGGGCTGCATCTGGCTGGTGCCTGGTCACCAGTGGTGCACCTCAGGTCCAATTCTAGGGCCAGGTCTGTTCAACATATTCATCAATGATCTGGATGCAGGAGTTGAATGCACCATTAGCAGATTTACTGATGATACCAAACTGGTAGGTACTGTTGACTCTCTTGAGGAACAGAAGACATTGCAGAGGGATCAAGATAGACTGGGGCTTTGGACAATGTCTAATGAGAGGAAATTTAACATGTCAAAATGCCGAATTCTGCACTAGGACAGAGTAGGGCCAGGCACCAGTACAGACTGGGAGAGGAGTGGCAGGAGATCAGCCCCGCAGAGAGGGATCTGGGGGTGCTGGCTGGCAGCAGCTCAGTGTGAATCAGCCGCGTGCCCGGGCAGCCAGGAGGGTGAACTCCGTCCTGGGGTGCATCAAACCCAGCACAATCATCGGGTCAGTAGAGATGGTTATCCCACTGTACTCAGCTGGGGTGTGGCCCCACCTTGAGTACTGGGTGAAGTTCTGGGCCTCACAACTTAGAATGATATGAAGATCCTTGAATGTGCCCAGAGGAGGATAAAAAAGCTGGAAGGAATGTCCTGTAAGGAGCAGCTAAGGACTTTGGTCTTGTCTGGTTCGGAGAAAAGGGGGCTAAGGGATGACCTCATTGCTCCCTGAGGAGGGGAAATGGAGAGGGAGGTGCTGACCTCTTCTCCTTGTGATTCAGTGACAGGACATTTGAATGGTTCAAAGCTCCATCAGGGGACATTTAGACTGGGCATTCTTTACCAAGAGGGTAGTCAAGCCCTGCAATGGGCTTCCTAGAGAGGTGATCAATGCCTTAAGCCTGTCAGTGTTCAAGAAACATTTGGCCAAAGCTCTTAACAACAATGCTTTAGGTTTTGGTCAGCCCTGAACTGGTCAGGCAGTTGGACTAGAAGAACACTGTAGGTCCCTTTCAACTGAAATACTCTATTCTGTTCTATTGATTAAAGTAAAACAAATCCAAACAGATCAGGTTTTCAGTCTATCAGCATACATCACAAATTGAACTTCAAACAGAAGATGCTGCTTATTTTGAAAATAAATCTTTTGTTCTTAATTCGGGAGAAAAATCTGCTTTTAATAAAATGTATGCTCTGAAAGAGCTTAAGTAATAATTTTCCCTTCAGGGTAAAGGTGCGGCTTTGGATGAAAATGAACATGAATTGTTCTCATCTAATGGCTGTTTAATAGTTTATTTGAAATGAGTTTGGTTGGGTCAGTCTTTTTTCCAGTTTCTATCATCCAATGCAATTAAAAAAATCATCAATGTCTGTGAGGGTAGTCCCTGTAAAGACATCACCAAACTGAACAAATATAAGCTATTGCTAAAAGAACTGATTCACATTTGAGGCATGTTGGCAGGTGTACTGCTATTACCACAGATGTTAATCATAATAAAAAAAAATTAATCTTTGATGTCTATTTTATAGCTACCACATTCTGATAGTTTCCCTATATGTCACAGTTTTATCACATCTGAAAGAAAATAGGTGGAAAGAGGAATCCTGAGGATAGGACCAGCTAAGCACTTACCATGGTATTAATATATTTTAATAAGTTGTATTACCATGAAGGTATTATTGGCAACTGACCACATGCATATCCCTACTTGCAGCAATACAAAATAAAAAGGATCCATATTAAAAAAGAATGGTCTCCGCTAAAACAATTCACTCTGAACCTCAAGGACCAATGAAAGAAAGTCAGTGTGAAAGGCAGGAGTGATAACTAAGAGGTAGGAACCAGTGACATATTTAATTTTGCTAACATAATTTTAAATACTTGTTTGGATCTACCCTTAAAAATAGAAAAAGCACAGATTTTAAATTTAAATATGAACTTAATTTAAATTAATAACTTAAAATATTGCAATATTTATTTCATGTAGTAATTTTGCCAAAATTAGAAAAATGTATGTTGAACTATTTAGAAGGAATAAATGTGTGTGTGGCACATTGTATAACACTTGCGTGCTAGGTTTTGCTTTTAAACCTAAAAAACTACATACCTGTGCTTATGCAAAATCTTCTTCAGAAAAAGTGATAAGCAAAAAAGTTCAGATTTTTTAATGAATTTTCAGTAGGATTGGGAAAACAGATAGACTTAGATTATAACTGCAAAAAAATCTATTTAAAATTTTTGTTAGGATGATTTGGAGTCAGATTTATCTATAGTAAAAGATCCATGCTTTCACTGGGTGTGACATAGATTTATAATGGCTTGCTGCTCCATAGGAACAGTATGCCCAGCTCCTGCAGGATTTAGCAAGTGATGTTTTTTACTAGAAAAATGTTAGAACTAATGAATAATTGGAATTTGCAGTAATGTACAGGCCTGGCTGGGATGGACTGAATTTTCTTCTCAGCAGCATAAGTGGTTCCGTCTTTTGGATCTGTGACTAGAACAGTATTGATAACATACAAGTGTTTTGGCTACTGCTGAGCAGCTGCTTGCACATCCTCCAGGTTTTCATTTTTCCCACTCTGTTCCACTAGTGAGTAGGCTGAAGGAGGGCAGGGACACGGCTGGGAGAGCTTACTCAAACTGGCCAAAGGGATGTTCCCTACCATATGAAATTCATTGCTCAGGCTGTAAAGTGACTTATAGAATCACTATCGATGCAATAAAAAAAAAAAGGCTGAGAGAGTTGGGGCCATTCAGCCCAGAGAAGGCTCCAGTGAGATCATTTTGCAGCCCTGCAATACATAAAGGGGGCTTACAAGAAAGACAGACATTTTCACCAAGGCCTGTAGTGACAGGATAGGGGGAATAGTTTTAAAATAAAAGAGGGTAGATTCAGATCTGCTGCAAGGAAGAATTTTTACAGTGAGGGCTGTGAGACACTGGAAGAGGTTGCTCAGAGAAGTTGTGGATGTCCAACACCTGGAAATGTTGAAGGCTCTGATCAACCTGGTCTAGAGGAAGGTGCCCCTGCCCGTGGCAGGGGAGTTGGACTAGATGATTCTTAAAGATCCCTTCCATCCTATGAATCATTCTACGATTCTTTGACATCATACTTAGCAATAAAAGTCTGGGGAACGGGCAAGGAAGGAAGGGAAGTTTGTGGTTATGGAGTTTATCTTCCCAAGTAACCATTAGCTGTGCTGCTTTCCAGGAAGCAGCTAAACATCTGCCTGCTGATAAGAAGTAGTGAATAAATTCTGTATTCTGCCTTGCTTGCGTGCGCAGCTTTGCTTCACTCGTTAAAGTGTCCTCATCACAACCCACGAGTTTTCTTGTTCTCGCTCTCCTGATTCTCTCCCCCGCCCCATTGTGGGGGCAGTCAGTGAGTCACTGGCTGGGGTCAACCTACCACAAATAGCAAAGTATGTTGTTAAGTAATTGGATGACAGAATTGGCAACAGAGTTAGAGATAGGAAAAGCAAAACAAAACTCATTAGTACTACTACTACCCAAAAGATATATCTATCTTTAGGCGTTAACTCAATGTTTTCTTGCAAAGTATCACCCCATTTACGCAGAACTTGGGACACATACACCCTTAATTCATGTGTCGGTTCCCTGTGCAATGGATTAGGAAACAGGTACTGCCTTGAAAAAGAACTTGTGTTAGGGTACAGCCTCTCCACATAAAAAACATCCAATTTGACTCTTGTTCCCCCATAACATCCTTAGTATTTTTTCAGATAAATTATGAGGATCTCCTTTTACTTCCCCAATTCCTCCCTCATAAGGGTGAAACAGTGGGTATTTTAAGACAGCTGGTGGATTTGTGTCCACTTTACAAATACCAGCTAAGGACAGGTAGGAGAGTCTGATTAATTTTCCTTTCTGTCTTCCTTGGGTGGGATACTGGTTAGAGAAAATCATTCTTAGCTCCAGTCCCTGAGAGGAAATGGTAAATAAAGATGCTGAGACAGGTCCTTCACATTCTGATGTGCAGTCTGGTTTACACCTTTTACCAACGTTAGGGCAATAGTATATTATTTGTGGGCATAGGACAAGCTTTTAACCCATGACTGAAAAAAAAAAAATACACTGATGTGCACAGGTAGACAAAAAATGGATCTTTTCTATTAGATATGGTCCTCAAGAGATAAGGAAAAAGACTTGCATAGGTGATGAAGTGTGATAATACGAAAGGCTGCAAGACAGTAGCGTAAGAAACAAGAACAACAAAGGGATAAACTACTGCAGGCATCACCAGAGCTGGAATGACATTGTACTGTGTACTATGTTTCCATAGCAACTAGCCATAGGAAGATGAATGTCTCCTATTCACTGTGCTCTGCACTACATGTCTATAAATCAAACTTGCATAAAAGAGCATAAGATTTCTTCCATGGGGCGGCTCTGAAAAACAGGTTATTTTCTCATTACTAGATAATTACACGAAAGAAATATGAGACAATTAGGTCATTTTTTGTATGGAAAGTACCAATACATACAAAAGTACTAATATACCTCTACTGTGTGATACTATCAATCTAAAGACACAGCAGCATAAAAAGCAGATCATGAATGCCTCCTTTTCTTCCTTAAGATCTGAGTTATGCTTGCTAGCTTTAAAAACTATATGAGACTTTTCTGTCCACTTTTGGTTTGTAAGACATTTTTCATCGTTTATAGGTTCATCCACAGTCACATGTGGTTGGTTTTCAGCTTACTTCTGTCACTATTTCCACTATCATGCTCTGAGGCTTTAGCATACAAATAAACTATTTTTCTGAGCAAACGTTACAGCTAAGACAAATATTTTTTTCAGCATCTGTAATTAATAATACTGTGTAATTCAAATATGACATTCATATTCACAACAAAAAAGGAAAACATTTTTTAAAATAGTTTTTTAAGAATTTGAATCCCACTTTAAAAGACATGTTCACTCACAGACAGCCATTTATCACAAATTATTGTTTCAAAGGACTTCACACACTTCATATACATGTAGCTACATGAAGATCAGCAGCACTAGTATAAAGCAATTCTTCTGTGTGCTACCCATTACAGAGAACCCCACCATGAAATAACATACCATCACACCATTTACCTTAGCAGGCACTTCTGCTACTCCTGTGTCAAGAACGTTGAGTTTTCATGGTACAATGGCATTCTAATTAGATGCACACCAGGTGCATAATAAACCCTTGATCATTTTGTTCAATATGATTGCAATATTAGATCAGAAACAATAAATGTTATTCTACTGTTCAGGCAAGATTACAGTCAGTTAATACAATCAAACATAAACTGAAAACTTGTCCACATTCTCCGAACTTTAGCAACAGCTGTGTGCAGTATAATACTGGCATTTGTAAGAAAACAACCCCTGAGGAGAAAGAACATCTACATTAAATATTATTTTATCAGATTGAGATGATATTAGATATGGTCCTCAAGAGATTTCAGTAAATTCAGCACAGCCACTGCAAATAACAGGGCACAAACTCTGTAGTGAGTTTGCAAGGACTGAGGCTTATCAGTCTTTGTCTGAACTTGTTTGACCTGCCCTGGAGATTCTACTTGCTTTAACTATTACAACAGTTCTTTCAAGGACCAGATGGCTATATCTAATTTGTTCTCCTTAACTTTATACAGGATAAACATAGCTTTACACAGACAGTAGTAACAGGAATTTCTTCTACGTAAAATGACATATTTATGTACAGAAATACAGGCCTGGCATGACAGCAGACGTAAAGAAATGGCATAGAGCAGAAAAGGCATGGGATGTTAAGATATAGGGCACAGGCTAACACCGGAGGACCAAGACTAAAAACTCACTTATGGTCAGTTAAAGACATACAGACACAGGAGCTGGACAAAAGTAATTTTATAGGTGACAGAGCAAAGAACAAGTATCTGAAATACATAATATGTGCCATACATAGTAAATTAGGATGCAATGTGGGCTTGCAGACCTAAGAAGAAAGAAGAAGGTGTAAACTGGGTGGCCAAACATATTTAAATGACCCAAAGCAGATGCTAGAGAAAGAAGAAAGCATGAATATTATACCCCTTCTGGTGAAGAAGTCGGGATAATGGCAATTCACTCTACCACACCTGCCCTGAACCTATCAGCCTCAGGACTGGGAGAGACAGTGGAAGATTGAGAGTAACTACAGAGAAAGGGGTACATATTAGGAGGTGCATAACATAATTAACTGCATTGAGATATTTTCCTGCATAGTATTTTTTTAATCTCTTTTTTTTTTCAACTATTAAATCTGTACTAAAAATAAATCTTTTATTAGGTTGCTAAGATTTTAGTATATAGTAAAGACAAATACTCGCTTTTAAGTATCAGGTGGGTCTCCTTTGTAGCCATATAAAGATTTTGAGCATAACAGCTGTTTACAGGTAGGTTAGAAGAATAATCCAGAATAATCCTTTATTCCGTCTTGCTATATTATACTGCACATTTTAAGGTAATTTTTATATTAATAATGCATATATATGAATGATAAATAAAAGAATTCCATTTTCAAGCCTCAAGTTTGTTAAAATTAGTTCAACATGTATGGATGCCTTTATTATGAGCATTTTGCATACCTAAAAATCAAGTCTACTTTCTCTGAGAGCTAAATTATTCTGGTGGGGCCCTTCATTTTTCATGCAAATCAATTACTGGTATTATTCCTTCCTTGTGTTCTGTACAGCTTGAATACACTTGTTTTCAATTTTATGTCTCAAAATATGTTGAGAATTACACTCCATAACAGAAAATTCCCTGTTCTGTATGATAAGTAGAGAAGCTAAGTATTATGAATGTGCCTTGAACTTTTTTCCTACTTCCCTTCTGTTCCTGCCTTTGTGACACTAGCCACAGACTTTGTTTATTCTGCAACTTTTTACTTAAAGTATGAGAAGATAATGCATGCAATAATGCATTTCAAATTAAAGGAACCAGAGGCTGACAAGGTTTGAAGACAGCATTTCCACCAAAGAGAAAATTTTATAAATAAACATAAAAATCCCTTTTCATTTAACAATATCACAGACCTCTGAAATACACAAATTAAGGGTTTTTTTCCCCCCTTGTCTCAACATTTACGTATCTTTGACTTTAGACTTGAAATGCTTTTTTGAATTGAATTTCCCAGTCTTCATCACTGACTGTACTATGGGGACCATCACAGTGCTCACAGTGTACAAACTGCATTTCTTCCAGATGAAATTAAACTGAAGGATATGCTCCCAGCATGCACCCAAAGGACTCCAACTTCTAGGGATCATTCAGTCTGTTGACCAGACTAGAATTAGGCCAAGTAACCCCCTCAAAACAGACACTAGGTCCCCATCATAAACTTCTTGCTCTACAGCCCTGATCCCTGTGTGCCGTATTAATTGCTAATACACACATAATTTTAGAACTCACATTTAATTAGTCTTCACATTTAAAAATTATAAAGATCTTAAATGTATTGTACATTATTTTACTTAACATAAAAGAAATATTTTAAAATTGTGTTCAGTCCCAAAATTTAATTTTGATCTCTGTGGTAAAAAGAGCGAAGAACAAGAAATATGTATATATACAAATATGAAAAATAAGTATGCTTTGTTTCTTACAGAAATCTCTTGTAATACAGATTCTGTGTCACAAATACATGAAACTTCTGACAAATATCTGTGTCCAAAATATTTCTTATGGCTTTCTTTTCATACAGTCTTAATCCAACTGTACAGATCAATTTAGGACAAAAGTCTTAGCTCCGTTTCCCTAAAAAAAGCTCAACATCCACACTTCTGAGCCAATCTCACCTTGCAAGAAATCTCACCACTACTACCTTGCAATATGCACTACTGTTTAACTAAATTTTTTCGAGACAGCTCTTGGACGTGGATTTCCTGATTAGAGGAGGAAACTGTAAAAGCAAATAGTTTTAATCTTCTTAAGAGACAGTACAGGAAACAAATTACTTTCTGTATCTGTTAATATTTATTATTTAGTTATTATTTTCATAAATCCTATTTATAAAATTTATATTAATTATTACATTATTTACACATTAATTAGTGTATAATCTTTATTAATAAAGGCACTGAAACAGTAATGGTGCTGAAGCTTTTATCTTCAGCTGCATGATAGAATCTAATAATTTCAATTAACTGAAACAACAAAAAGACTGCTATCCAGGAACACGGATCAGTTTGTTAATCTTACCTGACGGCTTCAAACATGAGTTTTTCAGACAACTTAGGAGAAACAGAATTGAAAGCTCTCTTGAAGTCTTCAAAAGCCAAAAATCCTCTATCTTTTAGATCAAGATTAGGCAATAGCAAAGTAATGTAAATTGTGGTGTTTTTTAAAACTACTTAATACAATGTTTGCATGTAAGCTAATCAATTCCCAGTTCTGAAATGATGATACACTCTAAGTTACTGCATTAGAAAAACGTTTTAGGAAGGCTACAATATAAAGATGAACAGTCTAAAAAAGATTTTATACTGATTATTCCTTTTTGCCACTGTGAACTCTGTTCAAAAGTAATGTGCCTACAACATCTACAACTCTCTCATTTTTCATTTTAAAAGTAGACATTTTGAAAAATTGAACAAATTGAAAATTTCAAACTTGCAAAGCTTTGAAAACATAGCCTATAGGATATGCAAAATTACTTTTCAAATCTACCCTTTTCACTGACAATTTAAGTACTTTGAACATTGTGTTTCAAAATTTTTTTTGTGAATGTTACAATCCACTTATTCAAATTATTAGTTCCATTTAATCTTGCTGAATGCATTATATCACAGCAGTATCAGCTGATCAATCACTTATGTTATGAATTCACTTCCAGATTCATCTGGAAAATAAAGCATCTCAAACATGGCTACTGTAGACTGTGTGCAGCAGGCAGCAAGACAAAGAAAAGCACAGTGCTTGAAACAATTAAGTCCTTTGAAATAACTCACTAAAAATAAGGCTTCAAAAGCTACTTTTAGTTCATGGTAAAAAGCTGAATGCATGCTTACCAGATCATCCCAACATCTGATCTGCCATAGGTTTCACTTTCCCTCTTTTCAAGGACCATAGTCCCTCTGAGATCAGGAAGAAAAAGGCAGAGGATCTGAAAGTCCATCAGCTCAGAGGTTCCTGAAAAGTTTTCCTTTTTTCAGTTTGGTGATGGGACATCCTCTGCTGTTTAACATGAATGAGAAAGAACCTCCACATCTACTTCCCAACAAGAATGAGAAAAAACCCCTTGTTGCTTTCGTTTCCTTTCCTTGGTCTGTCATGAGAAGTAAAAAAGATCTATAGCCACAACCAAGGAAATTGGTAAAACCTGTGGCATAAATGAGTGGAGAAATATGAGTCATAGAGACATAATGAGAGACAGTAACAGCACATGGGGGGGGGAACGGCCAGAGATTTCCTTTAACAGCTGGAGGAGCTCCTGCTACTGCAGACAGAGCTACAGTCTAGAACACGCCAGTCCACTGACCCTGACTTTATTTATAATATCATCACCATCTTTATTAGTCTAGTACTGCTTTATTTAACTTTGCTGCATCCAGGACATCTCATCTTTCTATTTCCTTCAGGTGTTCTGTTTGCTTAATTGTTTCAGAATTAAATTAATATTCCAAATATTAAGAAGAAAAAAATCCTTATGTTGTGTATCAAGAGCTGTAAATACATACTTGTTTCATTATTCTTTAACTGTGCAACCTTCTTTGCACTCATGAGATTTAAAAACTTTTCAAATAATGGACCTAGAAAAATGTAAAATATAAATCAACCTCCCTGAAAAAAAAAAAAAAAAGCCAGTTTCATTTTTCTCCTTAAAAATAGGTATGACTCAGGTCTACTGACTATGAATAGCTTTAATTATATAAATAAAAATAAAACTGAAATAATAACCTTCAAAGTTAGAGCATAATCATGAAAACATTTCAATAGAGTTTAATTTTTCTCACATATTTTCTATACTTGAGTAAAATGCTTCTGTTTACCTCTACTTTTTTCTTGTTATCTATCATCTCATGTTTCTTTATACTGGAGAGAAACCTGGACTTTTCTAAGCCAATAGCATTTGCATGCCATGGAAAAAGACCCATGCTGCATAAACAATCTATCTGGCATCATTCCCAGAAGCAAAGTCTGAAATAATGTATAACCTCAGCTATAGATTCCTGTGAAACTCATAATAAAATTAAGTGTAAACTGAATTGGTTATTACTTCTGTATGCTACATGAAAGTCTACTCATACATTTAGCTTACCTTTCTAGCGATCAGAAAATGAAAGAAATTAAAATGTAAATCTTGTTTGTAAGCTCTTAATTGACCATTTTTTCTAAAATCAAAGTAAAACATAAAAATTAAGAAACAAAAATCTGACCCCGAAAAGTTGAGGCCTCTTCACAAAACATGCAAAAATCCTGGTACAAAAATTCTGCAGATGCGTGGTTTTTTGGAAAAGGGATCCCACTCCAGCTCAACATTTAAACACAGATGAATACTCAATTCCATAATTTCTGATATATGACTTATGTTCATTTTAAACAAGCTTGTTTTCTTGAGAAGGCAAGATGACTGTATCCTACAGGAATTTTTCCTTTATCTAATATCATAACAAAAGCTCTGCATTGCTTTTTCTTTTGATTCATTCAAATCCTCTTCTTTCTGCAGTGGTTCAAAAGCACAACTCCTTCAGCTCCACCTGCTGTCTCAATTCAAGTCTGTGTACAAGTGTACAGATTTCCAGTGCCTCTTTGCTTATTTCTTCTTGGAAAATCATATATTAAGAACTATTACTGTCTCAGTTTCCAGGATTACACAGTCTTGCTGCTTTCAACTGCTAGGTTCTGTACATGCACCATTTCTATAATAACAGAGGTTGCCCAAACATGCTGAACTTGCCTGCATGAGCAGCTTTCCATTCAATTGGATAACTATGGAAGTGAAACGATAAAAAGCAGTATAAGCTTTCCATCCATTTATTCCTTCTCTTTCAGAGTAACATAAGAGCCTAGAAAATTATAGTATACAATTTTCCTTTTTTAGAATGACTCCTATAATGGAGTCCCGCCTACTCATTGATCTTGAGAGCTGCCGACTCATGCGCTACTACAACAGGCTGTAAAGCTACGTCAACACACAAAAAGGACATCTTAAAAATTATAAAACCCATTAGGTAATAACAAATCCATAATCCATCTTTGTATCTTAGTTCACTATTTCTGGTTCAGACCACTCAGAAATGTGGGTTTTCCCTTGGTAAAAAAAGCAAACCAAACAATCTTTATTTTGATTTGTTGCCTAAATTAAAGATTTACAAGTAAGGGTGTGGCTTAACCAGCATGTGTTCTAGCATCAACACTAGAATAAACAGAATCCGCTCCCATAATGCCTTTCAAATATAGTGATATAAATACCTGTGGAGCCATGTGGCAAAAGGGAAGAGGGAATTTATCGATAAAAGTGACCTCAGTTTTTTGCCACTTCATTTTTTATCTGAATAATTTATCCAATAAGACTTGCCACATGACCCCACAAACAGAAGTTTGAGTATAATAGGTAAGGTCAAGGACAACAAAACCCAAGCAGGACTATATAAATGAGAAGCTTATTTATTGAATTACGGTGTAGGACTCCAGTATTTTCCCAAGTTAATAGTGGATCATTATCAAAAAACTCATAGAAATTTTCATCACTTACCAACTTGAACACTAAAAATTACTAAATACTTTTCCCTGTCATTAATCAATATAATGTTGCTATTAAGAAATGCCACTTTCAGTGGCAAGAATAAGTTCAAGGTAAATGTAACATAGAAGCACTAAAAGTATTACAAAACTAAATGAAATCTCTTTAATAGCCATGATCAGCTCATTTACGGAATCAAAGCATCATTTAAGGTTGGAAAAGACCCTTAAGATCAGTTAGTCCAACCACTAACCCAGCACTGCCATGCTCACCACTAAACCATGTCCCGAAGTACCACATCTACATGTATGTTAAATACCTCCAGAATCACCACCACTTTCCTAGGCAGCCTGTTCCAGTGCTTGACAGACCTTTCAGTGAAGGAATTTTTCCTAAAATCCAGTCTAAACCTCCTTTGGTGCAATTTGAGGCCACTTCCTCTTGGACTCCTGCTTGTTGTTAGAAGAGACTGACCCTCACCCGGCTACAGCCTCCTTTCAGATGATTGTAGAGAGTGATAAGGTCTTTCCTGAGCTTCCTCTTCTCCAGGCTAAACCATCCCAGTTCCCTCAGATGTTCCTCACATGACTGACTCTCCAGACCCTTCACCAGCTTTGTGATTCGTACATATTATACAACAGCAGCATCCATGGCATTTAAGTAATAAAATATTTTATTCTAATTAAAACAAAACCACCTTTTTATCCAAAAAAAGAAGTATATATGTAGTCCTAATAGAGTCCTAATCAATATCCAAATCTCAAACTCAGTATGTTTAAACAAATATGCTTAACTTTATACAAAATTTGAGTTCTTTTTACACAAAGGAACTGTAATATTCAAATCTAACTTCTGGAGCATCAGCACCCACATCTGTTATTTCCTCTAAACAATGAAGAAAATTTCTGTTTTAATATTCAGATTGGAAACCATATTTACTGAAGACTAGCTGGATCAAAATTAATTTGGTAAATCTGTCTAAAATAAAAACTTCAATAAAAAGAGAATAAAAAAATATTGAGGAAATGCAAAAAATATTTGCATCATTTATGCTTCTACAGCTTTTCTGAAACCCATCTTATTTTACGTACTATGTATTTCCTTTAGTGTCTCTCAATAGGTTCTTACCTCACAAGTTTATCAGATAGGAACACTGGAGTGACACATGTTGATTAGCAAATTTCCAAGATTCACTAATATTAGTGTGTTACCAAGATTCATTAGTAATACAAAAGCAATAAGCTAAATTACATGATGAAAACAATAAAAAAAAATTTATTTTTCAGAACTGATTTAGGACGTGACCAAGAGACCCCTGCAAAACATCTTTGAACAATATAAGGAACAGAGAGGGAGTATATAGCCAAGTAAAGCAGAGAGATCCACTTTGAGATATATTTATATAGTTTTTTCACACAACTGAGTGCTTATGAGTCTAAACTCTTACATCTGTGCTATCAGAGTACAAGACAGCACATAATTGCAGCACTGAGACAACCACCTGAGAGAAGACCACATGCAAGCAGATTCCCGAGCAACATAAGCTTACTCCATTCTGGAGAAGGGACAAGCCAAACAGGGTGAGAGCAGTTAAGCTAAGGCTGTATGTTCCACCTGGCCTGCAGTACTTTCCCCATGACCACATCAGGTATATAAACAGACTAGGGAGTCCTGCTTAGAAAGCTTTGATAAGATGTGCCAGGAGAGCAGCTGGAAGCAGCCTTGAGCTCAGACTGCCCTCCTCTGCTCGGGATGTCAGTGTGTCCTGCTGTTGGCATCTTGTCCAGCAGCAGCTGTCAACCTACTGTTGCTCTCCCGTGAAGGTACAGTGTTGGGTCAAGGAAAACACTGGACACTGGGGGCCTGGCCCCACAGGAACAGTGCAGAGAGTGCTTTTAGTTAGATCTAAATCTAACAGTACCAGGAAGGAAACTTCAGCTTGGGAAATGACATATTTTCATGACTACAATTCCTGCAGCCCCCTTTTCATTTGAAACATTAAATGACAGCAGCTAGTTAGCTGAATGGTTGCTGAAATATTAGATCACTTTAGATCACTTCAATAATTTTGGGGAAAAGAGGATCACTGAACCAAACTGTCAGAGAAAGAAAAAAAAAAAAGCCACATAGACATGATTCCTACAACGGTGCTAGTTCCCAGAAATGACAGTATTTATATGCAAATATACAGTATCAGTACAACGAGGTTAATCTCTGTTTTCATTTTTTCCAGTTATTTGCCTCAGAAGGCTTAATTTTAAACATTAACATTCAGTAAAGTTCAAAATTTCTATGAATAACCACACTAAAATAATATTTTACAAATAATATAGCATTGTTATAATAAATTATTCTGAAAAATCAAGGACTAGGAATGTGATTCAAATCCTCAGGGTTCACCTTTTCCAAAGAAGAGATCATTCATGACATCTAGTGGGTAAAGTTAGTATTACTTTTAATTTATAGAATAAATGCAAACATGACCAAAAAAATATGCAGCAACAATTTACTAAAAATAATAAAAACTGCTTGATTGCAGTTGATGATGCTAAGCAATTGCCATTTCTACGGAAAAAACTATGTTAGTATGTAGTGTAGTTGAAGAAACAGTTTCGCCTTAAGAAGTAGTGTGTGCACACTATTCCCCACCTCTTGCATAAGCAATTGAAAGGACTCTCCTTGCCAGAACTGTTCTTAGTAGCTTCCAAAAAAATACAAGGGCTGTTCCTACAGCCTACGATTTTGAGAATTTTCAACGAATATACACAATAACATGCTCAAGAACTGGATCCTAAGAATCAACTCTTAGTATTGCAACATCTGCATTTGGTTCTTCTCTGGTGCACAGAGAAAGTTGTATTTCTCAGAACTAGATTAAAAACCACACACATGTTGAAAGGAACACGCACAGGACCTAGTCATCAGCAAAAGCAAAACATACTGCTGTGCCACAAAGCTTACCTAATGCATGCTAGCAAAAGCCACAAAAAAAAGTATCTGCCTCCCCAAGGACCTTTCAGGGATCTTCACAATGAGCAGTAATTGGGTAAAGGGCAACAGTTGCTGGAATTGGGCCCACTTGAGGAGCTAGCAAAACCACTAGAATCACAGAATCAGCCCTAGAACAAAGGTTTCTTAATTAATTTTTGTGCAGCTGCACAGACAAAATGGTCTAACAGGTGGTCACACTAGTGCCAAAAGCCACAGCAGGTGTGACTTGGCACCTTTTCAGGAAGAAAGAACTAAACCTGCATCGCCTGTCTTCCCAGGAGTTCTCTACTTCTATTCTCTTTCCAAGGAGATGCCATCAGTGACTCATGCACAGAACCTGCTCTTGTTTAAATGCCTTAAGCATGTTTTGAGTACTCCTGCTGGAAGAAACATCTAGGGAATTTGACAGAACACTTAATTTTTATATGGTAAAAACAGCTAGGAGAAGACAGATAAGGAAGAAGCTGAGCATTTTCACATTCATAATTCAGCAGTTAAGACTCATGTTAGAAGCCTTAAGCATTTTTAGATCTGGCCATAGTTCATTGAGAAAATGTTTACCCACAGCTGAAATGTATCAGAAATGACTACTTTCATAGTTTACTAAAACATTTTTGTGGGTTTTGCTCTAAATTATCATAGACGCAATTTTGTTTATGACCTTGTCAAGACAAATTTTTTAAAATATGTACTTAATTTAAAAAAATAATAATAATTAGTCCCAAGTGATCCTTGGGGAAGAAGATTGCTCAAGCTGGAGAGGAAAGATGATTCATCATTTCTATCCTTTATATAGATAATAAACTTTATAGTAGATTGGTCTCATTTATTGACATGCCATAAGAAAGACTCACAGAAACACTGTGTTTGTTCTGAAGTCCTTTGTGTTCTTCATACTCTTTTCTAATTCACTTATACTTACTTGAGTAAAAATATGACTTCCAAAACTACATCAAGCTATACAATTTATCTTGTATTTTCCTCTGAGTATGCAAACACATTATTTCTCTCAATTAATCTTCCCTTTCTTAAGATTTTTGTAGAGCTGTAGATTTACATTTGAAAAGTCATAACTAAAAATGTCTAACTATTACTTGAAACTAAAACCAGATATATTTTTGAGAATTTATGTTTATTATTGGCACATGCAGCAGTCTCACATTTACTGAAACCACTGAAATAAAGAAATTTAATGTACCACTACTAAAAACCAGTAACAAGCTCAGTAAGTCATGCTCTTCATGTGTCTTGTAGACATATGAAATACAATACAGCCTTCTGCTAATCACAGTCTTCTGCAGAAAAGGCAGGAGTTTGATTATTTTCTTTTGAAATAAATACCTGCAGACTAGAAAATTACTTTTAGGATCTGTAGGTATTTGTTTACCACACCTACAGCAATCCAATCCAATTACTGTACACCAGTCAGTACACAGTGTTCTCAGTAGTGAGACATCTATAATCTGGATACTCAGAAAATAAATGAAAAAGTATAAACCTTTGAGGGTTTCTAGCAAAAAAATGTTACTAGACCGACTGTAGTCTTCTCTTCTTAAATAGCCTTTGCTATCTTCATTGCACACTTCAAAACCTACAGAATAGAGTGATTTGCATTAAAAACCAATATACCTAACCCAGGATTTTTTACTTTGTGTAACTGTTATAGAAAAAATAAAATAGGCATTTGTTGAATAAACTCTATTCACCTACTCTGCTCCAGTAAAACTGAAAATGGGCCGAGCCCATTCAGTTTGGGATTTTTAGGTTAAAATAAAATTTTCCATACTTCTACATTTTATGTGTCCATGATGAAAGAGCTTTTTGCAAACTTAGAATACACAGTACAGACTTCTAGGAAACAAATCACATTAAATTTGCTTCTACAAGACCTTAAATTTTTTCTTGCAAAACACCAGGTAGCTTTAATTCTCAGTTAAGTCACTATAGTGACAGGAACTATGAGGAGAGAGCGCAATGCCAGTGTAGTCAGAAACCATCAAATTTTCTGAAGTACTTCTAGAAAACAATTAAGTGTTTCCAGAGCCTATACTTAGAGAAGAAACTATGCACATAACATACAAAACCATCCAACTTTCTAAGAGCTTTTCCCACAGAAGACCTTCAGCAAGAGTTGATAATACAGTATTATATCTTATAGTAGCGAAGGGCATATCCACAAGAGTATTTCAAGAAAAAGCATTATACAAAACCCTGCAGACAAGCACTAAGAAAATTACACAAATCAGCTCAATTTCCAGCAATGCTTTTCTAAGAGCAGCCTGCCGATTTTATTGCATGCTGGCACTTACGGAATTTGTTAACTGCAGCTATAAGCTTACAATAAATTAAGAGCAACGAGAACCGAGCGCTCAGTTCACTGCAGAAGCCAAAATGTGCTTTGATGCGGGCCGCGCTCCCGCTTTGATTAATTTTACAGCTGCTTTCCGCCCACTCCTTCCCGAAGTCCTCACGCAGTTATCTCATTAGCAGGGCACTTCAGACACAGTAATTAACACCGCGCCGAACGAGCCATTATGCAAATACCGCACCTGCCCATACCTAACATTAAGGTCAAATAAAGGCTCGTTAGAAAAGTTCCGTTCCCTGAGACGCGCCTCCTTCCCCGGCGGAGCCCCGGGAGCCGCCTGACCGCCTCACGGCGGCGGCGCGCCACCCGCTCGGGAGGGGGGCGGGGCCGCGCGGGAGGAGGGCGGGCCCGGGCCTGGGCTTGGGCTTGCTCTCGCTGTCGCTCTCTATCGCGGGCGCTGCCGTGGCGCCGGACCGGCTGCGAGTCAGTCAGGCAGTGAGTGAGTGGTGGTGCGGCGGGCAGGGCGGGCGGTGGGGCCGAGCGGTGTGGGGCCCGCCGGGCTGCAGGGCCGAAGCGGCCGCCGGGGCTCTTTGGTGCCGTGGCCGGCGCGGCGCCTCCCCGGCCATGGGTGCTGCCTTCACTGTGCGGCGGCGGGAGCCGCGGCCGCACGGCCCTCGGCGGCGGTGGGGCCGGCGGCGGCCGGGTNGGCGCGGCGGAGGGACGTGGTGGTGACGGAGGGAGGCCGCGGTCCCGGGCCCCGCGATCTCGGAGTGTTCCCGCCGAGGCTGCCGGAAAGCTCCGCCCCGGCTCGGCCCCGTGCTCCTGGATCCTCTCAGCAGAGCGCGCCGGATCGCTCGGCCGTGGGGAAATGCCTGTATCGTGCAAATCACACTTCTGATTTTTGGAATGGTGTCCATACCCGTGCCCCTTTTCCATGTGCAGGTTTTCACAGGAGCTGCTTCCCATTCGATGGTTGCCCCCGTTGCACGTGTTTCTTTGTTTCCCGGGCGCAGAAACGACCCTTGTGCAAAAAGAAATTTTACTGGAGATTCTGACAAATACCAAAGCACACTTCCTTAGTAATAAACAAATGGGAACTAGGAAGGGAGACAGACTTGAGCATAGCAAAAACGTACAATTTTTGTTTGGTGTTTTGTTTTTTCATCCCTAGGAACATGCTTCAGGAGGGTGCACACGGTAAATGGACAGTATCTAGCAGCGATGAAAGTGCCGGGGAAAATTCTGACAGTGAAAAACCATGTACATCTTCAATATCGGATGCTGCATGTGGTAGAACAAGTGGACCACAATATCCGTGCTCTGAAGCTAGGAAAGCTGCTCACAAGAGAAAAGCTTCTCCCCTGAAGCTCACTGATAAAAGTCTTTCTGCAGAAACACCTCCAGCAGTAAAACAGAGACCAAGCCAAGAAGGCTCAGGTTGGTGTCTTTCTAGTAGTGATGAAGAGCCTGAAGATGAGCAAAATCATGCCCACAAAGAAACAGTGAAAGAAGAAAAATATGATGCGCCCAAAGAGCATCCTTTGAATCTTTGCAAAGATGACAAACTCTCAGAGAATCTGAAAGAAGAGGAGTATAATGAAACACCCAGTGAAGCCCAAGATATCTGGGATTTAGTGAATGGAGGGAATCCTTTCAGGTTTTTTCTCACTAAAGTCAGTGGAATCGAACAGAGCTGTAATTCTGGAGCCCTGCACATAAAAGGTGAACAAGTGGCTTCTACAGAAATGGGCTTTTGGGAGAAAGCAAGTGTATGCTTTTTTTTAGTTTGTGGGTATTTTTAAATGCATGTATTTCTTGGTGTCGCTGAGGTTTCATATTCTAAATGTACAGGTTTGTAGAAATTGGTTCTATTATCTGGACCTTTCTCTTTTAGGAGTATAGTGTATAAAGCATTATTTGCTGATACTTTGTTGTAGCTTGAGTTAGGCTGCAGAAATCTAATGTGTCTTTAGCCAAGGCAAATCGTGCTGCTTCTTATTGCTGCTTTCCCTGTGAGCTAATCTGGGGAAAACTGCTTGTCTTTGCGGCACTTAAAGGAGTGCTTTTCTTGGGTGCATAACTGCCCGAGTAGTTGTTTGCACTTGCCTTCATGCTGCTGGGTGGTTTGGACCTGGTAATTGACTATTACTTGAGGCAGTACTTCTGAAGTTCTGTGTCTGGGATTCATGGGTCCGTTTAAATTCAGCTGGGAGAGAGCCGTCCATCAGTCAAGATGCAGTGAAGTCTTTGGTGTACAATACTGGTGCTTCAGGAATGCTCTGTAGTTGTCGGTTGATGTCAGGGGGAAGAGCTCTGTGCACCTGTAAACTTCCCTGTAGTTAGAAATAAAATCTTACACATCACAAGACAGAATCAGAAACAAGCATTAATAAGAGAATTGTGTATAGAAATACAGTAAAATAAGGCAGAAAAAAATTGTAGTTCTTTGAGGGAGAAGAAATTACACAAGATCTATACAATTAGGTTGTAACTTTTCCTCAGCCTCGTGCCTATGAGCACAAGCTGGTGTCAGAGACTTCAGTTGCTTTACTACAGTATGTTTTTATATGCTTTGTGAATTTGTGGCTTTTGGCCTGCCCTCTCTTGGGGAGTCCTGCTAGGTGATTAGTTGAGCTGGTGGACAGGCAGTATTTTTTGTTTGTTTAACCTGCTATACCAGATTTCTGTAGAGCTAAGATACTAAATATTTCGTGCATCCTGGAAGTTACTTGTCGGATATGTTTTCAAGTTGGTGCTGTGCTTCAGTTGTTGAGGTTATAAATCCCCAGTTGGCTTAGTTTCCTCTGTCACTGTGATTGAACTATGGATACACATATCCTACAACCAGTCTGCAATAGATAAATAAGCATTAACTATGCCCTTACTGCTGCTGCCCTGCCACAGTTCTTCAAGCCCACTTGATGGGGGAGAGAGTAGTTTAATGTCCCTTTCTCAATATGATGTTGGATTTCTTCCTAATCAGCTTTTGAAACTTGTTTTTTGCTTTGAGAGAATGAATACTTTTTATAAGCATGTGATCCTAAGGTAATTCACAGGGAGTCAGTGACTTGAATACTTGGAACAGCAAACTTGTGAATGCCTCTGTTACACCAACTCTAAGAACAATCTGGCCCTTGTGCTGTGGTAGTTATCAAGCTGTTCAAGATGCAAAATGTTTACTTGAACTTTTTTTATTTATTTATGCTTTAATATTTTTAATAGATATTTTGTCTCCTCTTTTTGGAACTCTCATATCTTCTGCCCAGGTGAGTTTCCTGTTTGCCAAACTGATTTCACTTGCTTATTTCACTTTATTAACCTTAAACTTGATAATCCATGCTTGTGCCGCATAGCTGGTGTTAGCAGGGAACCTTGTTAAAATTCTAAATGTTTTCAACTGTTGAACAATTTATTGAAATATAAAAATCATCCTGTGTTCTGCTGTAGAATTCAGGCAATTATAAGGCTTTCTCCTGTGTTTGAGGAATGTGTAACTGAAAAGGGTGTATTTATGTTTATATAAATTATATTTTTTTAAAGAAAACCCGCCTTGCAGTCTAGGAATGATATCTTTGTTATTGCCTAGAAGCTTTTGCCGTCATTCCTGATATAAACATGCGGCAAAGAGATGATCCTTGAACCTAAGCTTTTGCATTATGTGCATGTGATTTTTTTGGTTTTTTCCTGGATGGTGAATTTTATGAGGACTAATGCACACTTTTAAGAAACTTAAATTCATTCTTGAATTGTTAAGAGAAATGAAAGAAGGGATGTGAAAGTCAAAAATACACCTGTTTTTAGAATATGCTGTATATGGTGTAAGCAGTAATGTGTGATGACTTTACATAGGAAGCTTTTTTGCTGTAGTTCATTGATGTAGCAAATTTTTTTGCTTTTTAATGAGTCTGTTTTCTTTTTCTTATATGCAAGTTTAACTACTGTTTTGATGTGGGATGGCTTGTAAGACAGTACCCGCAGGAATTCAGGTATGTTTGTTTTACAGACGTGAAATGATGCCATTTCCAGATCATTTCTGTTCGTACAAGGTCCTGTTATAAGTGAACGATAAACACTTGTTCGCAGCTGCAGATGATTGTTACTGACTGGTTATGCATAGACTCTTAGTTTTCTTTCTACTCTTATTTCACAGTTGTAGTTCTCTGATTTCTTGGCTCTTTTCAAGACTATTAAATAGTCAGAGTTCAGGATAGCTGGTTTCTAATTTTTATTAGTTAACACTGAGGAGGTCCCGTTGTGAGCCACAATGACAGGGTAGTAGATGACCTATAAGGATGGAACAAGAAGCTTTTTGCCATACAGTTTCCTGAGTCAAGAGCCAGAGAGTGCGAGAGAATGTAGGAAGGGCATAAGAAAACTGTATGAAAAGGATCAGGATGATTTCATGGATAGGCTATAGTAAGTTGATGGGTATTGTCATAAAAGTAGTTTTTGTTTTCTTGAAATTCCTTTCCGTTAATTGCAAACTCCTGCAGATGAAGTGAGCATATGATGTGCTGCTTTTTTGTTTGTTTGGGTTTTTTTTCATTTTACTGGAAGTGCAGTAGAACCAGAGTTCACAGAATCACAGAGTGAGCAAGGCTGGAAGGGACCACTTTGGGTTGAGCAGCACACCATTCCTTGTGGGATCCTCTACATATGTCAGAAAGCTGTCATCAATGCTCTTGAGGAACTTCCTGAACTGTTCATGATTTGCTGTGTTGCTTCTCCAGCACGTCAGGGTAGTTAGTCCCCCACAAGAACCAGGACCTGTGGCTCTGAGGCTGCTTGTACTGCTGCCTGTAGAAGGCCTTATCCGCTTAGTCCTCCTGATCAGATAGCCTGCAGCAAATACCCACAACAGTGTCACCCTTACTCATCTGCTCTTTTATCCTAACTCATAATGTCCTGATTGATGTCTTCCAAGTGTTGCCTCATGTAGAGGGCAACTCCGCTACTGCACCTTCCTGTCTTTCTTAAACAGCGTGTCGCCCGTCATGACAATATTCCAGTTGTGTGAGCTATCCCGCCGTGTCTCTGTAATCGCAATGAGATCAAAGCCCTGTGACTGCACACAGATCTCCAGTTCCTCCTGTTTGTTCCCTGTACTATGGTATACAGGTGCTTTATAGAAGTATTTGAGTGTGCCAATGTCGCAGTGAAGGTGGAAAGGGACACCCCATAGTCCTGTCTTGTGGTTATGTCTTTAGCTGCTTGTACTTGTTGCAGTTATCCCCATCTTCTTCCATCATTCCCTGTAACTGGCAGGAGAGAACACAACTTGTGCTCCAGATGTCTTGACCAGTTGTCCCAAGGCCCTGAGGTCCCTCTTGCTTGTCTGCAGTCTTGTTGGGACTTGGTTGGAACTCACTTGAAAAACCCATAATAATCAGTGGGCTGAGCCAGGCTGGGGATCTTCTTGGTGGTGTCTCTTACCTGGACCCCAGGGAGGTGACACACCTCCCTATGGATTAGATCTCGTTGGCAGGACCAGAAGTTTAGTTCTAGGCAGTGAACACCAAATTACTGCCAGAATAGACCTAGCCCTCTCCTTTTCCTTATCTTCCTGTCTTCTCTGTAAGATAATAATTACTAAATTGTCATAGATCCGCATTGTGTATATTGGTGCTTTTGAGAGCTTACATTTGTCTGTTTCCAGCCATAGGGACAAGTTTCTTTCGTGATCTTGTATTAAGAGTTTCTGTTTTGGAGTCTGCTTTACTCCAGACTTCCTGTTTTCCTTTTTTTTTCCATCAGAATTTTCCAGTGTCTTTTCATTAGAGGTTCTATTGTAGTTACTGCTATTTTGAGTTAGTCAATAAAGCATATTGATTTCAGTGCCATCTTTCTGCTGGACTATCAGATTTAGGGGCCAGATGTTGTAGCTACATGATGGAATGGTTTAGACTGGTTGCTGATTCACTTGATATTTTAATGGTAATCACCTTTTGTTTAAGGAAGAAGCCATTGCTGATAGTTCACGGCGAGAAGAGAGAATCCAAAGCTGCACTAATGGCGCAAGCACTGCCTTATGAGAATATTAGCTTTTGTCAGGTAATTAACATTTGTATCATCCTTTGGTTGAAATTAAGCCATCTGTTACACTCAAAGTCTTGGTACTGATGAAAAGACACACCTTATGTGGGAAGTTTTTTGTTATACTTTGAGGAATACCTGTGCCAGGACCACAGGAACATGGTAACAATGACCCTGGTTGGATGTGATTATGGCACACTTCACCCACAAAAGTTTTTACAGAATGGCTGCCCAACAAAATGTCACAGGGCTCGTGGAAGAGGTGCTCACCTTCTCCACTAACATGTTACGCTCGAGTTCTTACGGTGGCTGAGAAGGAAGCATTGTTTTTGTGTAAAGCACAGAACTTACTCCTAGTGTCACTACAATCTTGAGTCTCATAAAAGAATTACTGTTTTCCAAATATGTTTTACACAAGAAAATGCTGATACAAATAATCTCAGCAATACTGTTAAAATTGCTGTGAGCATGCTTCCTGGCACATGGCATTCCATCTCTGATGTTATGTTCGTTGTTTTGCTGTGCCTAAGTCGTGAAGTCATTGGCTTCATGCTGGGGGACGGATGTGGCTATGGCAACTTGCCAGAGTATCAAGATTTTGCCAGGTGAAGTATATTAGTGATCATGGGGACTTTGTGCTCTTTGTTAGGAGAATGATCTTGGAATTTTGTTCTCTCTGAAGCAGTCTGGTAATCCTGAGTTTCCTGTTGAATTGGTGGACCCACTACTGCAGGTGTGGCCTCACTAGTGTTCAACAGTGGGGAAGGATCACCTCCCTTGACCTGCTGGCAACACTCCCTCTAATGCAGGCCAGGACCCTGTTAGTCATCTTTCGTGCAAGGGCACATTGCTTGCTTCTGTTCAGCTTGGTGTCCAGCAGGAGCCTTGAGTTATTTTTTGCTGACTGTTTCTGAAAATGCTGCTAGTAAGAGAGGCACAAATTCTGGAACAGTTCCAGCAAGAGTTGCATCACCATTTAAAGTCTAGCTTGTAGAAAGTGGAGAGTGCATTAGAAGTATTGAGAAGGAAGATGATGTATTTTGTGATCTGTCCACTAGAGAGCAGTGAAATGAAACAAAATTAAGAAGCAATGCACAATAGCAGTTTTTAATGATCAACTTTTGAATTTTCTAGGCTAAACTGGATATTGCGTTTGGAACTCACCATACGTAAGTAACACTATGAAGCAGAAAGGTCTGCAGCAAAACTGGGTTTCATAGAAATTGTTGAGTCTTAAAGTTTCCATAAACATCTTATATTTAGAGATGACAGGATTGTTGTGGTTTAATGAGACAAATTAGCTGTTGAGTAGATATGAGATATGCAAGTTAAACAGTTGAAGTTGAACTGGTCTAAGACAGGTGGACTGCAGGTCCTGGCTCTTAACTCGTGCCTTAATACCAAAACTGTAATGCAGACTTGATCAGTCATAGGCAGGGCAGACACAACACTTATTTACTAATCATGTTTTTCAGTTCCTGTGGAAGATCTGGGAATTAGAGAATTTGGGGGTCTTCTCAAAGAAAAAACTTGAATTGGATATTATAGAAATGTCACAAAGTGAATTTTGTAGATAGGAAGCTACAGATAAGAACAGATTTAATCTTATGTTTTAGCAAAGAACTTTTGGGTTCAGTTTGGGTTTCAGATCTCATCCTTTGGGATCACATGATATGCTGTCTTTGCACAGCTAATGAAAACTTGGAAATGAAAATTTGAGCAGTTTTGTTACAAAAAATACAGATATGTATGTTTATCTCAGTTACTAGTTTTAAAATTCCTTTGTGCTGTACCTTGAGTTTAGAGTTATGAATAAATAGCTTTTTTGCCATCTCAGTGGTTAGCACACATACCTTCTTTTAAAGGGAAAGTCAGTTTAAGAGGAAGTAACTAGGTTTTGATAAATTCAGCTGTGGGTAAAGACCTTTCAGTGTTCCTTAATTCTTTTTCTGACTATCTGCAAAGAGATAAGTTTTTCTGAAGAACTGTGCAAATACAGGAAATGTTCTGCAAGCATTCATTTTGCTGTGAGTAATTAGTTGTGTGAGATGTTAAGCTGTACTCTAGAATAAAATATATGGGGATAGTCTAATGACTGCCATGTGAGCTTGGCATGAACATGAATTAAGTGTAAGTGCTTGCATGATGCAGAACAGATTTTTGAAAATAATTACCTTGGGGCTTTTTAATGAATTGCTAGTTTATCTCCTACTCACATTGTACTTTAAACAGATGAAGAGTTATTTATCTTTTTTTAAAGGAAAATGATGTTGTTGTTATATGAAGAAGGTCTTCGAGTTGTAATACATACATCCAATCTTATTGCTGAAGATTGGCACCAGAAAACTCAGGGGTAAGCAACAATCTCTAGCAGGTGTATGTTTAATACTTTCCATAGGTGTTTGCTACTGCTGGAGGTGGGGTATTAGGTCAGGTGATCTAATGTTGCAAGCCTTCTGCCTCTAAGATAGAGCTATTCTAAAAAAAAAAAAACACAACAGAAATTGGACTTAGAATGGTGGTAGCTAAGTCTGAACTCTGCTTGCTTTCTCCTGTAAACAAAACTGTGTTCCCAGTTGGCTGATAGCTTAAAATCAGTCTGACTGATACAAAATTTTATTATGCTGTGCTGTCTCTTTATGTGCTCTCTATAACTTCTTAGCTATAAAGTACCATTCATATAGATCTGAAGCAACTATTTAAAAATTATCTTAATATTGCAAGAATAATGTGGATGTGCAAATGTTCTGGTTTTGTTGTGACTGTATCTAGAATGTAGTCTGATAAATGTTGGGACGCTATTGGTTCTGTAATACAGAAGATGACCTAGTATTTGCCCAGTGTCCTCTCCTGGGAAGGAATTTTTTTCCTGTTTTATTTTCTTGGAAGAAGTTTTTAAACTTAATGACCAGTTTTGGACATAGTTTTGTTGGGAGCACAAAAAACAGGATTAAGTGGCATGTTAATATAAAGGTCCTCAACCTCTTCAGTTTTTTGACTATTTTTATGGGAGCAATTTTTTAGTTAGATGACCACAATAAATCAGGGTATAAAATTTCTTCAAACTAATGGAAAGTTGCTTTTGAGAAGTTACTGTCACTTTGACATCCATTTTGCTGCCATTAAATATGGCAGAGTTTTGAGACTTTGCTTGTCTGAGACAAGCTCTTTGAGTGGCAAAAATAGCCACTGATTTTTTTGCCTTTAAATCTTATGGGTGGCTTTAGTGTCTTATGGCAATTAGCTTTTCAGAAAGCTAAGAAGGCATGAAAATACCTATTGGGATACTTAACAAGTTCCCCTTCTTGTCAAACATGAGAATTATTTTTCTTTTTTAGCTTTTGCATACTGCAGTGTTACAATGTAGTGGTTCTGAATTTCAAAGGATAGTATCAACACATTGTAAAGTTGATAATGCAGAATCTTTGGTTCCCATGGCTACAATAATGTGTGACTGGAAAGAAATGCTTCATGTTTTCACTGCATAGTGCCCATTCTATTTTATGCTGATGGAGGTTCTTGAGAGGCAACATATCATTGTGGGCTACTCTTCAAACTACATAAACATTTCAGATGCTTTAATTGGTGGTTTTCTATGCAGTTGCAAAAACCAGTAGTTTAGCAGAACACATTGCAGTATTCTATTCCTATAGAAAATGTTGATGAAAGGACTGATGGTTGGTAGGTCTGAGCCTGACCAATTTAACAGTGGTGAAAGCTGTAAATGTATGTGTGGATAAATGATGAGAATGTTATTTTCATTTGAAAGTTTTAGTTTTATGATTTCAAGTATGAGCCGATTCTGTAGATGTGAAGACAAGACGTCTGTAGTTAGTATTGCAGTGAATCTGTCAAATATTTGTTTAGGACCTTCAGATGTGCTTTACTCACGTGCTAAACCCATGTGTTCTTAAAGTGTGGTGTCCTTGTTTATATGGCTGATTTTTTTCTTTTTCTTCTTTTAAGAATGTGGCTAAGCCCTTTATATCCAAGGCTACCTAAGGGAGCATCTGGTTCTGTTGGTGAATCTGCAACTAATTTTAAATCTGACCTAATAAGTTACTTGACAGCTTACAGTTCTCCTGCACTCAAGGAATGGATAGATGTGATTCAAGAACATGATTTATCAGAGACAAGGTAGATATCATCTTGTGTTCTTTGTAACTTGCACATGTGGATTTTTTTTTCTTTTTTTCCTAAAAATTAAACATCTGTGTTAGGATCTGTTAGACCTTGTGCTTGTTTGGTAAGCTAATCTTGTTTCAGGCTTAAGTGTTCAAACATGACTAACTTCTTACAGTTTTTAAAAGTTTATCTTATGTAGATTATGTCAAATTGACCAACTTCTAGTTCTATAAGCATGAATTTTAAAAGAAGAAAGAAATGTGCACCAGCAGTAACTTTCCAGAAGGTAGCTGTAAAGTAATAAGGACTTGGTTTCATTTGAGCCAGTCTGGCTCAAGTATTTACTCCAGTAAAATTACCAGTGGAAAAAACTGTCTTGTATTGGGTTTGTCATATCAGAGTGATCATATAAACAAAGGTTACTGGAATGGGGATTTTATTCAGAATAGGCTCCTGTATTTGTAAGGCATAGTTTAATCCACATATCTATAGAATTTTGCCTATAACAGGCATGGATTGGTTTTGGTAGACAGTGTTGTGTCTAACTGGTCTTGGAATAGTCTTCTCTAATATCATATTGCTGGTATTACTTAAAAATAATTCAGGATGCCTAATTTACTTCTAATAAGTAGTTCCACTTAAATATGAGCATTTATTTCAGAAAGTGTAAATCTTCCTGGCAACTTAATTGCTGTTTGAAAATCTGACCAAAAATTGTTGAAAAGAAAAGCTGAAAATGGTCGTATACTGTGGTAGAAAATAGAAACTGAAATGTGATCTAGTTTATACATTAAAAAGTGCTTTTATCTTTACATGGAGTCCTAAAAGATTGGAGAGGGTAAAAAAAGGTATGTACTTTATAATCGGGTGAGCTAACAGCCTGAGCTGCTGCTCTGATTGCCTTGATCATCAGCATGAGCTTAAACAGATGAGTTGATCCCTAGCTGATAGGAGTTTATGCATGGGCTAGGAAGGAGTCACTTGTTAGGATAAGGATTGGTTCCTTGCCATTTGGTGTACTGTAGGGGGTGTTCAGTCATGTATAAAGTTAGCCATGAGATGCATGCAGTGGGGAATAGCTTCTTAAAGCGTCTGTTTGTTGTGACTTCAGGCAGATCTCTTCCCTGTTTTCAGGGCAAAGTCAAATAGGTTACTAAACCCATTATTAGGAAGACTGTTGCAAAAGCTGTACTTTGCATTTGAACTATTAGGTGCCCAAATGAAAACTCCTACCTGAATTGGCTGATTTGGATGTAGCAGTAGATTGGCTTTACTCAAAATTACGTGCCCAGTTATGTGCCACACGAGCTATTTGTGTGTATTGCTAACATCATCTGTCTTCTGCATTTTTGTACACTGAAAAAGATGTAGTTCTTGTCTCTGCTGTTGATCAGCCTGGTGGTGCATGACAGCCATATAGGGTGCTGGTAATAAATGATACAGCTGAAAATCTACTTTTCTTTGTATTGTAAATCCCATGAGAGAGATTAAATATTTCTGGTTGCACTTACGTGTTCAATCTTGCTGCTAAGTTTTACTTAAATACCTTGCTACTTTACAAACCAAAGCACTCCAGATCTACAAAAATCTGTTGTTTTTTTCTCTTTTTAGAGTGTATCTGCTTGGTTCTACCCCTGGACGATATCAAGGCAGTGATAAAGAAAAGTGGGGTCATTTTAGGCTCAGAAAGGTACCAAAACTGTAACCTTTTTTGTTAATATCCTTTAAAATGTAAACAGAATTTTGGAGAGCATTCTTCAGTTCCTTCCAATTTTTCCAGCTGTCACCAGTCTTTTAATACGTTGTTACAATGTAAAGTTAGCAATAACACATATAAGCTTGCAACTTAGAATTTAATCTGTCTACTGATGAAAAAGACAATTAAAAATGTTTTTAATGTACTTTTATAAGTACATTAGCACAAAAGAAGACTAACGAGAATCTCCATCATTTATTGGATGCAGAGGGAGACTTAGTGACAAAGCACGAGGCAAAGGCTGAGGTGCTCGATGCCACCTTTGCCTCTGTCTTTAATAGCAGGCCCTGTTCTCCATGTATCCAGCTCCCCGAGGTGGGAGACATGGACAGGGAGCAGAATGAAACCCCCATAACCCAAGGGAAGAACTGGTCAATGACCTGCTGCAACACTGAAGTGTACACAAGTCCATGGAACCAGATGGGATCTGCTGAGGGAGCTGGCAAAAATGCTCATTGAGCCACTTTCAATCATTTATCAGCAGTTCTGGCTAGCTGGGGAAGTCCCAGTTGACTGGAGGCTGGCAAATCTGATACCCATTTATGAGAAGGGTCCGAAGGAAGATCCAGAGAGCTACATGCTTGTAGGTCTGACCTTGGTGCCAGGGAAGGTTATGAAGCAGATCCTCTCGAATGTACAGGATAACCAGGTCATTAGGTCCAGTCAGCATGAGTATGAAAGGCAGGTCCTGTTTGGCTAACCTCATCTCCTTCTGTGACAGCCTAGTGGGTGAGGGAAAGGCTGTGGATGTTTTTTACCTGAACTTTGGTAAAACCTTGGACACAGTTTCATACGGAATTCTCCTGGAAAAACTGCCTGCTCCTGGCCTGGATGGGTGCACTTACTGCTGGTTAGAAAATCAGCTGGATGGCTGATCTCAGAGAGTGGTGGTGAATGGAGTTACATCCTGCTGGCAGACAGTCACAAGTGGTGTTCCCCAGGGCTCCTTATTGAGCCCACCAAGCTACGGGGGAGTGTTGATCTACTGGGGGGTAGGAAGGCTCTACAGAGGGATCTGGACAGGCTGGATCAATGAGTGGAGACCAATTGTATGAAGTTTAACGAGGCCATGTGCCAGGTGCTGCGCTTGAGTCACAGCAGCCCCATGCAGCACTGCAGGCTGGGGGCAGAGTGGCTGGAAAGCTGCCCAGTGGAAAAGGACCTAGGGGTGCTGGTTGACAACAGCTGGACATGAGCCAGAGTGTGCCCAGCTGGCCAAGAAGGCCAATGGCATCCTGGCATTCTGTGTCAGCAGTAGTGTGGCCAGCAGGACCAGAACAGGGATTGTCCCCCGTACTCAGCACTGGTGAGGCCACAGCTCGAGTGTTGTGTCCAGAAGGGCAACAGAGCTGGCAAAGGGTCTGGAGCATGGTTCTGATGAGGAGCAGCTCAGGGAGTTGGAGGTGTTCAGCCTGGAGAAAAAAAGGCTCAGGAAGACCTTATTGCTCTCTACAGCTACTTGAAAGGAGGTTGTAGCTGAGTGGGGATTGGTCTCTTCTCCCAAGTAACAGTGATAGGGCGAGAGGAAATGGCCTCAAGTTGTGCCTGGGGAGGTATAGTTTGGATACGGGGGGGGGGTTGTGTGTGGTTTTTTGTTGTTGTTGGTTTTTTGTTTGGTTTTTTTCAGAATTTGATGAGGTATTTCATGTCATCTATTAAATGCTTCTCATAATTGGAGAGTTTTTAACCTGCACCTCCTGCTGAAGTGGCATTATTTCAAATACTGTCATGAATTTTACATGGAGTTCTAATGCTGTCTGGGACAAACTTCTGTGGCATATAGAATATTTATGTATCACATTGCTTTTCAACATTAGATTACTCTTATAGATATATCCCTTTGCTCATTAAGAGCTTGTCCTTTCTGGTACATGTTGTCTGATGTTTTTTGCCTAGCTAGACACAGAATGAAGAAAAAACAGAAAAAGCCTTTAAGGGAGAAAGATGGTCTTGTGGCAAATGTTTCTGTGATTTTAAAAGGTTTTTAGTGATAGTGCAGAGAGAGCTGATGATGCTACATTGATGACTGAAGCCATTAGGTTGCGTGTTTGCCCTAGAGTGGGGTAAAGGTGGCAACTACATACAATTTAATATCTGTCTATATCCATCTGTTTTTAATGGGGCTTTAAATTCCATTCACAGCTGAAGAATTCATCTAAAAGGATCATTTCAGTTTTCTCTTCAATTGTTCTTTTTTCCCCTCTTATTGTAGGCTTCTATTGTAGCTGGGTGTCATGGCTTTAGGATACAAGAGGGATTTTATGGCCAACAACCACCAAATATAAAAAATATTTCGTTGTTTAATTTATTGTGACTTCTGAAGCTAATGTTCCATGTTTTTAGAGCTGCTAACATTCTTTTCACCCATTATTTAATGGTTGGCTCTGGTGCTTTTGGATAAAACTTGATGTTTTATCTTCTCTTGAAGTAAGTTTATTTGGAAAGCCTGATTTTTTTTTTCAATTGCAAAGTTAAATATGTAGTATGAATGTTGATCTCTTCCATTATCAGAAGTGAATTATAGAGGATTTATTATATCAAAAGTGATATCAAACTAATTAAGTTATTCCTTGCCTGTTGAAGTCTAACTGTTTTAATTCCCTTCGCTAGCTTTTGAAGGAGCATGCTTTGTCAATACCAGCACAGGAATCCTGGCATGTTGTTGGACAGTTCTCAAGCATCGGTTCAATGGGAGCTGATGGGTCCAAATGGCTGTGCTCTGAGTTCCAGGAGAGCCTGGTGGCTGCAGGCAGCAGTGTGACAACTTTCCGTAAATGTGATGTCCCAATTCATTTGGTATGTCTTTTAGATGGTAGTGACCTTTATTTAACACTTCTTCATTTGTTTTGGAAATCTTAGTCATTGGTTTGCTTTTAACTTTTGGAAGACAGTAATGGAGCTTTCATCATGAAATCATATATATGCCACTTAGTGACACTTAGTTGTGTATGATTTGCTATAAAAATGTGCCATAATTTCCATCTTCATGACACTAGATTATGTATCATCTCATCAAAATTTATCTTCTCATTCTATAGCTTGTCTTCCATCGGGTTTTGTAGATGTAGCTGTTTTTTCTACTAAAAAGTAACTGAATTCTTAGTCATTAATACCTTTGGTTATTAGCACAATTAAGGGGAGGAGCAGAAAAGTTTGTGGCAGGAGCTTGTTAAATCAAGGAGAAATGATGGTCAAACTATGCCTTTACCATGTGCTAATTGCCTCTGCATACTCATATCTCATATTTGAGGTGTGAGACTAAAATCTCATAAAATAATGTTAAGAACTAGCTTTGGCTACTTGGAAGTTTTACTTGAGACTTGCTAGCTAATTTTGGTTAGCTCTGTAAGAGTGGGAAAAATACTAGACTTTATTTGTTACTGGCACAAATGTAGTTGTAAGCTGCAGTGTAATTTTATTAATTTTGAAAAATGAAGCTTTTAATACTTATTTTTTCTCAAGTTTTCTTTTAAGTGTTTGTTTGAAAATTGACAGCTTGTCTATTTAGAGCAGTGTTACTAAAGTTACTTTTTGTTCTACCTCCATGAAGGTTTATCCTACTGTGAACAATGTGAGGCAAAGTCTAGAAGGCTATCCTGGTAAGCTGATGAATTCCCATTTATTTGCTTTTTGTGTTCATAATGTCCTGCAAAATTTCTCTAGTGGTTGATGCTCATTTAACATGAAGTTCTCATCTTGCTGAGAATGTGATAGAATGGGTGCCAGTAGAATCTTACTACTTTTGCTGGAGCTCTGACTCCAGCTGTCCTATTGTGATTGAATAGAAAGGGCTTTGTGGGCATTGGTATGTAATGTTTGTCTGTCCTAGCCATGTTCATATGTCACTGTATAGGAAAGCCACAGTTCTTGCCCGCTGCTGTTACTCCAGTCGTAATTTCATTTTGGCAGAAAATTCAGGTTTGAATGTGTCAAGTTCGCCTTCTGTTTTTATTGCAATGTCATTCTGCACATCAGATACGATGGAGGCTAAGATGTCACTGGGTTTTTTTTAACAGTGTAATGTACAGCTGTTCTGTTCAGTATTCACATGTTCATTTTCATGAAGTCATTATATTTGTAAAAGCATAGCCCCAGCCAGCCTGAAACAGGAACTGGTACTGTAGTATTCTGATACAGGGAAGCTTCTGTTACTCAAAAACAAGTCTTCAAAAGGTCAGGGCAATTGGAAGAGATTCATGAGGACTGAAAGAAGAGAATTCTTTCCTGTCTTTAGGAAGGGTAAGAAGGAGGATCTGGGGACCTATAGGCCTGCTAGCCTCACTTTGATCCCCAGGAAGGTGATGGAACAAGGAATCCTGGAAACCATTTCCAAACAAATGATGGACAAAGAAGGTAACTCGGAGTAGTCAGCATAGACTTTAAAGGAAAAATTATGCCTCATTAACCTGACGTCCTTCTACGATAAGTGGCTTGATGCATGAGGAGTGCCCCTAGATGGTGTTTAGCTTAACTTTGTCTTTCAGCTCTGTCTTCTCTAACATCGTTACAATGATGTGATAAAGTACAGGCTGGATGAGTGGAAAATGGGGCAGATTGGAAACTGGCTGAGCTGCCAGGCTTCAGAGGCTGTGAGCATTGGCACAAAGGCCTGCAGGATGTCAGCCACGAGTGGTGGCATGTGCCAAGCACTGGTACTGGGGTCATGCGTTAATGCCTTTATCAGTGACCTGAGTGGTGGCAGAGTACACCTGTAGGGAGTTTCCAAATAATGCAAACTGGGGAGGAGTGGTTGATGTATTGGATGATTGTGCAGCCAGTCAGAGGGACTGTGCAGGCTGGAGAAATGGGCAGACAGCAACCTCATGCAGTGCAACAGAGGGCAGTGCAAACTACTGTGCTGGGGCAAGAGCAACCCCAGGCATGAGCACACGCCGGGGGTTAACCAGGGGTGAACAGCTTTGCAGAAATAGACCAGGGAGTGCTGATGGTCACTGAGCTGGAGATGAACCAGCAATGCACCCTTGTAGCAAGCAGGCCAGCAGAATCCTGGGCTGTGTTAGGAAGTACGTTGCCAGGAAGTGACCTGTCCTCTGTATTTAGCACAGACCACTTCTGGAGTGCTGTGTCTAGTTGTTGACTTTGCAGTACAATATAGATATGGACATACTGAACCAAGTACTGCAAAAAGCCACAAAGATGAATGAGGGATTGGAGCATCTGTCATACAAGGAGAGGCTGAGGGAGCTGGATAATTCTTGGAACTTGGAGAAGAATGCTTTCCTGGGAAATCTTACCAGTGTGCATAAATATAAATTATAAGAAGAGGCAAAGTAGAGGCAGATGCTTTGTGTGGTGACCAGGGAAAGAACAAAAGGCAATGGATGTCCATGAGAATCTCCTGTATCTCAATTTATCCTTACAGCAAAATTGTTTTCTGATGTTTAAATGGAATAGGTTGCTCATAGAGGCTGCAGAGTCTCTGGTTTTGAACATACTCAAAACCTGACAGGACACTGTACTGAATGGTGTTGTACTGCGTGCTCTGTTCAGCCCTGCTTTGAGCATGATGATCTCCAGAGGGTGCTTTCAACTTCAGTGATTCAGTGATTCCTTGGCTTTGCTGAATCATTAAAAGTGTTCCTGTTCCAAGCTGGATCCCTGTGCTCCTATGCAGGAGAGTAGCTTTTGAATTCTAACGCTGGTGGATTTTGAACGTGGAGCTAGCATGAATGTTCTCAGCAGTCTTTGTCTTTCCTCTGATTAGTGTTTGGACGTATGTAGAAATTGCAGCCAGAGAATTTATAGGTATCTGTGGTTCCCAGAATTAAGTTAGCATGTCTTTAAATACTTCTGGTTATCTGTAGCCCAGGGACATCTTATGGTAATTTCTTTCATATTGTGAAATAACTTGGTGAATTATACAACTCTGTGTTTGTGCAAATGAACAGCAGTTAGTGCATTCGTGAGAGTAGTAAAGCTTTTGTAATGGGTTCTTATGGCATCTTCTAGGACATGTTGAATACAGCAGGCTGTGCATCATGCTCTTACTACACAACACTAATATAATTCAGTATGCCTGGCTGATTCTTCTTTGTTAAATCCATTTCAAGAAATCACACTGTACATTAGCCAAAGGCCAAATCAATACAAATATAATTTCATCATAGAAGTACTTGCTTTTTAAAATAACATTGTTTGGGGTTTGGTGAGTTTGTTTTTACTCCTGAAACCTGCTTGTTTTATTTCCTCAAGTTTGTGCAGGTAATGATTCCAATCTGTTGATATCAAGTAGTATCATATAAAAGACTACCCATAATTCTCCCTGTATAGTTCCTCTTTTTTCTAGTGTAAATATGCTGTGTAGTGTTTAGGAACTTGCTAAATTATAAGAATGGAATAAACCCCAGCAAGCATATACCATTTTATACTACTGGAGCATTTAACGATTTCCTGAAAGTAACTCATGAAGGTAGGACACAGCTTATTCCCCAAGATGCTTGCTGTTTTCAGAATGTCTTTCAAAAAATAAATGTTCATGTTCTATTTTTCTCCTTAAGCTGGTGGCTCGCTTCCGTACAGTATACAGACAGCACAGAAGCAGCTGTGGTTGCATTCCTATTTTCAGTAAGTAGAACTCAGTTCTTCGGGGTTTTTTCCAGACTATATGGTTAAAGTTACAGTGCTGTAATGTTTGATTGTTAGCAGCAAATAAGTGGAAGTGGTTACAAGTATGATATTCTTAAACTCCTTAAAATAAAGGCCTTTAGTTCCTTATCTGCTGGGTCTTATGTCCAACAGTAGAAAACATACTGTTTACCTATAAAAATTATATGAGATAAGGTTGCTACTGGATTTAGGTTTCTGTAAACTTTTATTTAAGGTTTCCTTCTCTGAATTGGAATAATGTTACTCCTTTTTGTTTTAACTTAGAGTTGTATTTCACTTTCCCTACTTGTGCCTCTTTATTAATAGGATTTCAACTGAGCTACAACAGGATTAGGAAGGCTTTTTTTGGTGGTTGCTCTATTTTTTTCTTCTAAGTGCAGCAGTCCAGCTGCAAAAATTCTTAGTCCCTTATGGCAGTATCTTTTGTTAAAGATGCCTGACATTTTCTATTAAGAACTTCTATTTCCATGTGCTACTAGTTGTGCCAAATTCTAAGAGTCTGACACATTCCATGCCAGATGTCTCCCTCAGGCTGAATCTTTAAAAACTTAGAAGTGTTTGGAGAACAATGGGAAAAGTTGTTTTGCAAAGATCAAAAAAAAATTAATAAAACTTGTAACCTCTTACAAGACCACAACTTCCCATTCCTTTCATCAGAAACTTTTAACTCTTCCAGGCAGAAGTTGCTCTGGTAAGAATATTTAGTAGGTAAGGTTGGGTGTGTATTCAGGGGACTGAAATAGAATTGCTGGTTGCAGAGACCATTCTGGAGTGAAGGTGATTGCTGTTGTGAGCCTTGCTGGTCAATGTCTAAGGAATGGAACTCAGGCAGAAAGCATGTGAGACTTTGTCTCCTGCCTTTAAACTGTATCCTCTGAACATATTCAGCAAAGGAAAAAAGCTGCAATCGTCTTGAAGCTTTCAAGATTGTTCAGTCATGATTCAAAATGCAAGAAAATCGGAAATCTGGGGGTGCTTGTGCAGTCTTAATTCAGTTTCTGTAGTCATATACCTCATGAGAATCTTACTAGGAAAAAATGTAACCTTTTTTCAGTTAGTCTCTTACTTAGTACACAGGATGTTACTTAATAATGATATGATTCATTGATTTATTCCTTTTCAATGAGAAAATGCCCGCATACCTGTCTCATTGGGCATACAGGGTCCTGCTCTGGCAGCAAAAGGGCTGTTTCAACTTCATCTCTCAAATTGGCTGCAGATGGCAGTGGCCCTGCATAATTGCTCTGTAGTGACTACCCAGGTGCGGGTCCTCACCCTGCAATAATGCAGGACAGTAGCCCTTGAGGAGAGCCTGCAGAGCCTACAAGAGGAAACTAGGGATTCTACCAGAGCTGAAAGAAAAAAAAAACCTGCAAACCTTTTATGTTTACAGTAAAGGAGAAGGAATAACTCCTTTTTGCAAGCAGGGAGTGATTAACAAGGTTGGAAAATGGTGTCCTGTAGCCTCTCACGTGAAGAGGCAGGATGTCTGCCCCAGGCATGTAATTTTTATAATGTCTGTGGGCCATTTTTCTCTCTTACCCCAGCTGAGTGTATTTAACCTATAATGCAGCTCTGAACTGTAATTTCTCAAAAGAATAATATGGCTAAACTTAATATTGATTTTACTTTTCTGATTGTAGCAAATGATTTCTAGACTGCTATGTTAGATTAGCTGCTGTGTAAACAGTGTAATTTGCAGAGTTTTCTCTCTGGTATTATTGCTGTTTTTTCCTTCCAGTATTATTAATTGATGAGGACAGATTTGCAATGCATAATAATTTTTGTTAATTGCTGTTTTTGAAACATTTGATCAGCTTTCATAGTAGATAAAAGTATTGTATTTGAACAAGAAGTGCTTTTTAATATCATGACTACATACTTTCAGTTATGTACATATATTTACTGCTTTTTTACAGTTTAGTTCTGTAACATTGATGCTGAATTAATCCAGCAATGGCTTGTTATTCTAAACTAGGTTTTTTATATACACATAGAATCACCTCTATTCTCTTAAGCCCTCAAATTTCTCAGTGGCTTAGGGGCACAGAAAGGGGAAGAGGAAGAGTAGCAGCAACAATCTACCGGTTGCTCCTTGCCTCTATGCCATGGATAATAAATTTTAATAAACTTGGGGAATTCTGTGAGGTTTAGTTTGGTGCCAAATTCAGTGCTTAAAGTCATAACCATTAATAGTCCTCAAAGAAGATATATTGGCCAGAAGTTTAGACTTAATTTCTTGAGTGCTGTCTGGAATGGAGGGAATGGAAAAACCTTGTTGGGAGAACCTGACACACTGAGGAGAATATCTTTCTGGGTTGGTTGGACAGAAAAACCCCCCCTGCTCTTCTGACTACTAGTAGAATTGAAATTTGGGATTAACAGTTCTGTTAAATGTGGTATTTTAAGATCTTCTCTAGGAGAAATAAGTATTGAGTGTGACAAGTCTAAGTAGTGTTACTGAAATCATGGCACTGTAGAATGAAGAGTATTTTTTGGACCTCAAAATAAAGCCGTATGTGAAAATAATTCCTTTTGTTTTTCTAGCAAATGGTCAGCAGAAGTCACGGGTCGAACTCATGCTATACCTCACATTAAGACATACATGAGACTCTCTCCTGACTTCCAGAAGATTGCGTGGTTCTTAGTAACAAGGTAAACATCTAACCAATACAGCTCTCACTTAAGAACTTTATATATGTGGGTTTTTTGTCAGCTGCAGTAACAGGTGAGTTACTGCCATAACCCTCATAATACTTCAATTAGTGATACAAATTTTTGTCCGTATTTAATGTTTCTCCACTGCATCGCCCCATTTGAGGCTGCAGTTTGAAATGATTATGTCAGCAACTGTTGGTAATCGCACTAAAATCTTTTCTGAGTTGTGACTGCCAGTTTTGGGGTTCAACACAAACTAAAGTGATAAATATTTTTAAATCTTGGGTTAAGTTTCTTTAAGACATGCTGTGGTATAGTATGAATGTGCTGGTTTCTACAAAATAGGTATGGGTTAAGCTGTAGTTATCCTTGGGCTGCCCTAGTGTTATAAAACATACAGATACCTAGAATTTGGAATCTGATCTCTTGTCAGATTGAGTTGTTTAGCAGTCTGCCTTGAAGTATAAGCTTTATATTTCTGTTGTTCAGTTGTTAAAGAAGCCAAAAGAGGAAGCAAGAAATTTCTTGACTTGAAGGGAGAATGTTTTGTTGTGAACGAAAAATACAGATACGTTTCAGTTTTGCCAAAACTTGATTTTTATGCAACCCTATATTCTATAGATTATGGTCTTTGTGTCCTTACTCTTAAATGCTCAGTTACTTTAATTTTTTTCTCTCTTTATATTTGGTCCCTTTAAATTTCATCACTCATTGATACTGTTGCCTGCAATAGTGGTGGTGATTAAAGTGCTTTTAAAAGGTTTTAAGTCATTTAAATGTGATGCTAACTCCACCTAATACAGAAATCCATGGTTGCTTTATTTTCTTCTCATGTGTCTTCTGTTCTACCATTTGCTGTTACCAAACAGCATCTGGTATGTCCATCAATTGAAACATAATGTGTGAGTTTTGTATTGTGCTGTAGAAGTAGGATTTGACAACATAATTGCATATATTTTTTGACTCCCAAATTCATCTACTTTGTAGCAGATACTGATGAAAGATTAACTACAGCATGAATAGCAAATTGAAACACAAATACCTCTTTGATAAGTATTTGTTTTCATAAATAGATCAAAGAACGAAATGCCAGGAGCAAAAGATACCGTTTAACACTCTGTACTAAAATGTAAAATGCAAACCCACTCTGTACTAAATGTATTGTAACTAGTCATAATTGAGCTAGCCTTTAATCTTCTTAAGTCATCAAATTGAAGCTGTTTACCAGTACCAAATTCCTTTCTGAAATGTGCAGAGAAGATTCAAAAGGCTGAATTTGTCTTGTAGATCTGTATGACAGAAATAGGCTTGTTTAATTATCCACATGTGTTGCATGAATGCCTTTCTACATATTGTCTCTGTTGTTCCCACTGTGCTGTAAAAATAGCAATAAGGAATAACACCCAAGTCACTTTTTGTGAGAAGACTGTTCTGATTGAATTTAAGTTCTCCTGCTAGAAGGGCATTGCTACAGCTATGTTTTTTTAACATTTTCTGCCCTGAAGACTGTGCCTCACTAATATGCTTTGTTTCTCTTCACAGTGCCAATCTATCTAAAGCAGCTTGGGGAGCTCTGGAGAAAAATGGCAGCCAACTGATGATCCGTTCCTATGAACTTGGAGTTCTTTTCTTGCCTTCAGCATTTGTAAGTTCATAGTTCAAGCACAAATCCTGGGATATGATGAAAATCTGCAAATATTTATGAATACAAGCATGACTGAATAATCCAATCAGTAGGTTCTGTATTTTGAGATTAGAAAGTTAATAGGAAATGGAGTTTATGTGAAGTATTCATAGAGTCTTGTTTTCCTACACAGCAGCTATGGATTTGGTATTGCTGTGGCTTTTGTCCTCTTGTTGACAGGCAGTAGTATTTTAAAATTGTAACATATACTCTAAATATTACTGGAAAGGATGATCGAATCTCTTCTTTTGTGCTTTTTAAAACTAGGCTGTGAGTGCATATTCACACTGAAGTAATGTGTATGCATTGTAACTTGAGAAACAATTTGTCATGTTGCACCAAGTGCTGTTCTTGCTCATTCCCTGAAATGCATTTGCAGTCATGTGACTGTCTCTTAACACATTGAGTTCCCTATTGAACTACACTTGCTGGTTTTTAGCCCTCTACAAAATCCTGTGGTAGAAAGTTCTTAGTTGTACGTTGTATTTAAGAAAAAAACTTTCCTTCTTTGTTTAGGTAGGGTTTTGTCATACTTACATCTATCACCTGGTGGGGGGAGATGCGAGTTTTTTGTTTTGTGGCTGATTCCTCCTTCTCTCTGGTGAGCCTGATAGTAGCAAAATGTTCTCAACAGCAGTTAGTCTATGATCACAAACCATCCAGTCTTCTTCCTGTGTGAAATTTCTTCTTTCCAGGGAAGAAATTGCAAGTTTCTCTGAAAAAGTATTTGTGTGCTAAAAGTCCTTAGAAATATTTTGCTGATGAAGAGTATTTATTTCCTAGATGATGTTCACAGATGATCACATAATGTTGTCATTTCTGCTGATTAGTAATGTAGTCCCAAATGAATATTTACTAATATTATGACATTGTAAAAATGTTTGCCTACCATAACTGGATAATTGTAGTCTCCTGAGATTGCATATTAAGATTGATGGTTTCTGACTGCAGCTAAAGAACTCCTGTATCTCGCTCTTGACGTTTATAATGAGTTTGCACGGTAGTGAGGTCTCTGATATTGTGACCCTTAGAGATGTTATTCTCCAGCATCGTTTATGTGGAAGAAAACATGTTTATCAGGGAGTGAAACTAGAAAAATACTACAGCTTCTTATAGTAGGAAACATTGTTTTTTATATCAATGAGCTCTAAAAAAAAGGAACACCATTTGTGTAAACAACTATTAAAAACAGAATAATGAAGCATTGGGCAAACAAAATTGTGCAAAAATTTGACTTTTAACAGCAACTGACCTCAAAAGGATAAATGAATGTTCTTGGAAGTTGGCTACTGCAAATTCCAGTTGGTTATCTCCAGGTGTTGCCAAGCAAAGAATTTGTGCTACTGGTATATTTGTACCTAGTAAATGATGGGTTTTGTAGAAACATAGCTGATCACCAAATTACATGGTCATGTAATGTAATTTGAATTTTCTTGTTCTAACTCTGGCTTTTCTGTGCATTATTAATTTTAGGAAACATACTTCAAATGGGTAGAAAATCAGGAATATTTGAGTTAGTCTTTTTGCCAAGAACGACCATACCTGTTTTAGATCTTACCAATCTGCAAACTTTTCACTTAAAAAAACCCCATCGATACAACAAAAACTCCTCCCACCTTCCACTACTATAGCCTCCTCCAAATCCCTGTGAGAAATATTTGGCTTGCATTTTATCCTGGATCTTGCATTCTACACAGGAGTCTCTCTATCTGCTTTTTTATAAACTACCTGGAAGGCTGAAATGAGGAGCCTTTTCTTTTCCAGGCTGAACAATCCCAGCTTGCTTAGTGTGTCTTTGTAGGAGAGGTGCTCCAGCCCTCTGATGATCTTTGTGGCCCTTCTGTGGGCTCGCTCTAACCCCGGTCCATGCTGAGGACCCCAGAGCTGGATGCAGCACTGCAGGTGAGCTCTCAGCAGAGCAGAGGGGCAGAATCCCCTCCCTCGCCCTGCTGCCCACACTGCTTTGGATATAGCCCAGGACACAATTGGCTTTCTGGGCTGCAAGTGCACATTGCCTGGTCACATCTGGCCTGTACCCCCAAGTCCTCCTCCACGGGGCTGTTCTCAATGACTTCTCTGTCTGTGCTCGTGTCTGGGATTCCCCTGACCCAGGTACAGCACCTTGCTCTTATTTTGTTGAAGCTTATGAGGTTCTTGTGGGCCCGTTTCTTGAGCTTGTCCAGCTTCCTGTGGATGGCATTCCATCCTTCAGGTGTGCCAACTGCACCACTCTGCTTGGTGTCATTGACAAGCTTGCTGAGAGAGTGCTCAGTCCTGCTGCCTGTGTCATTGATGAAGGTGCTGAAGAGCACCGGTCCCAAGACCGAGCACTGAGGGACATCACCTGTCACCCGCCTCCACCTGGATATAAACCTCTGACTACTTCCTGGCTGCGTCCATCCAGCCAGTTCCTTATCTTCCTAACAGTCCACTCTTGAAATCCTTATGTCTCCAATCTGGGGAAATCATATTGAGGTAACCTTCTTTCGGCCTGGTTTTTGAACCAGAGTTTATGGAGAATGCTGGTCCATGAAGTTTTGGATGGAAAATAGGAATAAACAGATCAGATCTGGGTAAGAAAAGCATATTGTGCAGTATGAAGTAGAGCCAAGCTTCCTGATCTTTCCCTTTTTGTCACACTGGTTACTTTAAAGTAGCCATTGCTGGGGGAGTAGAAGGCTTTATCATACTGAAGGAACGTCTCAAAACTCAGTGGTCAAAAACAGATGCTTGTGGAAAAGTATGATGGCCAGGCATTTATGTAGTAGTTTATCCCTGCATATTTCATGACTTAGAGGCCTATTTTGTGAGCATCTCTTGTCTTCTCTTAAATGTCTGTAAGCTTTTGGCAGTCACAATCTGCTCTGGCTGAGTTCCACAGTTTAATAATGTCACATGAAGCAGTGTTCTGAAAGTTACTCATTTGAAGGTTTTCTCTTCTTGCACTGAAAAATGCAATAACCATGTGATTCCTAATCATCCTTTTCGTACCTCTCTTCCCAGAGACCTTTATCTGTTTCTAGATTTAAGAGTTGTTATCCTGCTCAGTTGTTCCTAGGGTGGAGATTTTTTGATCACTTTTACTTCTTTTCTCAATTTTTTTTCCTCTGTATCATTTGAGTTGGGAGGGTGAGTGGAGGGACAAAGGTTGTACTTAAAATGCAAAGATGATCCTGGAGAAAGAGATCCAGATATAAAACTATTACACAGTGATGTTCTCAAGGTTCTCCTCACTGAGTCTGTTTGGCCTGCTGTATTTTTCACAAAGTGGTGTGTAACAAGTTAGTTACCCTTGTGTAAATACAATGCTTTCTCTCTGCAGCCCTCACCACTCTTGTCTTTGTGAATTATCAAAAGCTCCTATCCAGGTGGCTGTACTAAAACCTCAGTCAGTGTGCACAACATAGTCTTATGTTTGAGTTTCAGACCTCTCAGAACACACTGAAAACTCATTTAAATTGAAATGAGTTTTAATTGAAACTCATTTAAAACTTGCAAGAATACATGACAGTATGTATTTTGGAAGAGAACACTTAGCTCTTTTTTTCCCAGTTTCCTACATATTGATAATAAATTGTGAAGACTGGCAACCAGAAGAGAGCAAGTCACCTGATTAGTCACATGATAATGGTGACGGTGGGAGCAAAGCAGGGAGAAACACTGCAGCTGCTTTTCCTTCTTCATTGAGAAGTGCTTGCAGAGACTTGGTAACAAGGAGGTAGTCAGACAAATGTGATACTGATACTGGGCTTATGTACATGCGCTCCTCTGATATTCAAGTTGCACTGCTTAGTTTATGAATTTCTTATGCATATGCCCTGCAGTTAACTCTGCACAAAAAGTGCTTCTTTGATAACTTAGTCTGCTTGTCACACTGGTTCATTGTGGTTTTAGAATGCTATGTGGCAAGGTAATTTTAAGTGAAGATAACAGAGAACTGGGAATAGACTAAAATTTGTAGAAGCAGAAAAGTTTGTTTACAACTTAAGTTATGCAATGTATAAACTAGATGAAGTGCTTTGAAACATAACTGAGCTTTCCTAAACCTTGAGGAACTCACCATGCTCTAGCTATCGGAATGCTGATTTAATACTGCCATTTTCTGATAGTTCTGCTTCTTTAGGTTATTTCGTGGAGTTTTGTCACAAAGTTCATGACACTTATTCTGGTAGAAGTTAAGACTTAGCGTCTTAGAATCACAGAACTATTTAGGCTGGAAAAAGACCTTTAAGATCATATAGTCCAACCATTAAAATATCCCTAGCAGTGATGGGAGTCAAACCATGTCCCAGAAGAGATTGGAGCCTTAATCCAGCATCTTGGACTACTTGGCCACACTATCCTGGTGTACTTGCATAGCACACACTTAATGTCAGTTATCTTAAGAGCTCCTCTAGCTCTGCAGTTTGTGCCTTCTATTTTCTGCTGAATACAGATTTGGAAGTGGATCGTTCCTCACTTGCTATCAGCTGACTGCCAGTTTTTGTCTTTTTTAAAAAATGCTTCCAAAATTATGCTTTGAGGTTGGGTCTTGGCCTGCTGTGCTAATACAGACTCTCAGAAATATGTTGAATGGTTGTTCTCAACATAGCAGCAGCTGTTACCATTTACAGTTTTAGTGTTTAGGGAAAAATCAGCTGATGCTTGCATTAGATCACAAGCTTCTATTGAGTAAAAAATAATGTTTATAAGAAAGATTGTCCTATGTTTGAACTACATTTCCCTTTCCATCTCGATCTCTATTTCTCACCTCCTACATCTACACTATCTCCTTTTCAACTTGCTCTTTCAGCTGCTGGGGATTCCTTTCCAGAGGCTGAAATAAAGTACATCTTTAGCAGGTAAAACATGTAATGAGAACGCAATGACCAAAAAGCATGGAGTTCTGGGATGCGTGTTCCAGTAATTAGTTTGTTTGAAAAATCTCGGAAGTGACTAGTGGAAAGCCTTTTAAGTAAATAGTTCTTCCTCAGCTTCTATGTCTGATAAGATGCTAAGATAAATTGAGCTTGACCTGTAAAATAGTATAAAAATTTGTGGAATACTTAAAGCTTTTTAAAGGTTTGTTGAATATTGTTCTAGCCCAGTCAGCTTTTAGAAATACAAGCTCAGAGAAACACAACAGATGCTATTAAACTGAGAACTTACCCATAATGGCCTACCTAGTGCTATCAAATCCTAAAATTATATCTAGATAATCAAAGCCAGGCAACTAACAACAGTATTTCAGATTGCGAAGTGCTGTATTTGATGGTGAATACTCACTGCAGTGAAGTACTGTTTTGTAGTTGACTGTGAGGCTGGGTCTATGAACTGAATCTGTATTAGAGAGCAGCCAGGCATTATCTGTGTGATTTTCAGAACTGAACTGCTTAAATTTTTGCTGTGTTCAAATAAGTGAACCAGGCACCTTCAGTCATAGCTCAACTTAGAGCAAAACCAAAATCAAGTCAGTTAAGCTCTTTGACTGTAACATTAACTTCCAAGGCAATGTAGTACCATTTTCTGCTTTGGATTCTCTAGTTTTGAATGAAGTCTTTCATCCTGTGTGATATAGAGTGGGAGTGGCAAAGCTAATACAATGTGAGTAAACCAAGATTTTATATGTAGACTTCAGGATGTTAAGCCTTGCATTAAGTGTTCACAGAACTGCCTCAAGGTTTTCAAATTCCAGTGTTAAAGACACCCAGACACATACTTTCCAAACCAAGAAACTTTGGGTTTAGATACCTGAATTTGTCACTGTGGGCTTCTTACAAAAAAAAAATCTTCTGGTACAGTTGAATAAAGCTCTCTTTTGAGTAATTGTGCCCAGTGCTGAGGAAGGATTTTGCTGTATATTTTGCTGGCCGGATGAGCATGGCCACTGTAAAGTTTGTGTGCATCCTTAATTCTTTGCTGCCCAAACTAGCAGGTTTTTAAATAGTTTTGCCTAAGAGTGGACTATTTTTCTGTTTACTGGCATTGGAAACAATAGTCCCGTAATCATCCAGTGAAATAATCAGTCATCTCCTAGTAGAAGTTACTTCAGTAGGATCAAGATGCTCTAATGATATTAGTCTTAATTCCCACTTCAGTAGGGCTAGCAATTCTTACCTTTATCTTACGTGATCTCTTTTTTATAGCCTGTGATTGCTTTGTGTTTGGGGCCAAAAACCCTCAAAAACTGGAAGGCGGTATTATAAAAGCTGTTAAACTTCCTTTTCCTATTCTTCTTCCCAAAGACTGCTTTTTCAATGTATGATGCTGAGGCACTAATAGAACCCATAACGGCACCTAAAGTTTTATAAGTACAAAAAAAATTCTTTCCCATTTGAGGTATGTATCTATGAACATTTCAAAATGTATTGCTGTAAGCAAGTAAAGAGCAAAATAAAACTGCAGAGGGAAAAATTCTGCAAGAATAGAATATGGCTGAGGAAAACTTACAAGTTAGGCAAAATTATTTTTGAGAAGAAGATCCTGCTGGTTTGTTTTTTTGGAAACAGCAATGAGAGCTGTCAACATTCAGGAAATGCTCAAAACAGACAAAGTGTGTGACTTCCTTCAATTTCTGTGCGAAGATAGACACATGAGTTATTTTTAAAAGCATGTGAATCTCCTCAGGGAGCCTTGTTAAAGAATGTACTCCACAAACTAGACTCTTACTCCAGGGTGTTTTGAGGAAAAGTAAATGTCTTTTCTTAGATGTATATTTCCTGAATGGAAGATCTCTATAGGTTAAATTCTGACAGACAAATAAAACAGTTTTGGGATGAACTGGTGGAGTCAAGCAGCATTGGAGGACAGCATCAGAGTGGAAATAAGGCTCTCAGAGGAGAGGAAAATACAATTGTTGAGTACTGAGGAAGAACAAGACAGAGAAAAGCAAAGTTGTAGAACAAGAGAAAGAAGCAAAATACCTGAAAAGAAAGATGCTGAAGTAATACCAGGGCATGGAGTGTAGAAGAAATTAAGCAGAAACATATACTAGGTTGAAGAAAAGGATGGATAACAGGCAGGGAAAAAAAACAGATGAAAAATGTCCTTACTCTGTATGTAGAGGCTGAAGTAGGTTGTGTTCTGCACTGTGCTTTTTGATAGCAAGGGTTTCACAAATGTCCAACTCAGATGGTGCCAGGCAGCAGCTTTGTAATTGTGGTGCTGTTGATCAGGCATATGAAGTTTGTTGCAGAATAAGAACCATCTCACAATACGGCAGGGAAACCTTCTCTGCCATTCCACATTTCTTCCATAGGTGCATGTAGAAGACAAGAGAAGCTCACGGGATGTCTGGGCAATCAAACCTCATACATGTCACATACATGCTTACTTATTTAAATGTCATCTTGTGAGTAGTATCTAGGAATACACAGCACCCAGACCCTCCCACCAACTGCAGCCTGACTAATGTGACTTACGAAAAAAGTGGTGGCACCACCACCACTTACACAGTTCCTGTTGTTTGTGAGCTGTAGAATCCCTGGCATATTTCATGTTCTTTCCACTATAGACAGAAGTATGGTTATTTGTATTTTTACATGAAATTTCTACCAATGCCTGAGTGATTCAAATTCATTGGAAGTAAGGCTATACAACTTGATTGTTGCATTTTGTCTAAGTAATTATGAATTTTTTTCAGTCATTTTCAAACCCTTAGATGTTTGTGAGCTTTTAAAAATAATTTTGCATATTTACATTGGTTTGTTTTGAACATATGACTTGTTACCTCAAGGCTAAGCTCCACAAAATGCTGTAGCCTGGTTTTAATGAAGACCTATCAAAGTATCTGAATTAAATGGTATAAGAAAGGGAAGTTCTAACTGGATTTTCATTCATGCAGTCCTTCAGCATGGACCTTGTTTGTTTGTTTCCTCTGTTCTTTCATTTAAAAGGCAGTGGCTTTTGCCTAGTCCTTCAAATAATACGTAGTGTTTCTTACATCATAACCTGTAGTTTGCTTATACTTTGGGTCATCAGACAAAAGAAGCATCTATATTCTAAAGGAGATTCTTGAACTGACTTGCTAGAACTGCTGTCTGACATAGTCTTTGGCAGCTCTCCTTTTTCTAGGTTGCCATTCTTCTTGAATATTAAAGAAAAAGGTACAAGGCTGCATTGATTCCCATGCTTTGTGTGGTCATGTGGATGTTGCTATCTCCAACTTAAAATGATAACATGTGATGGTGTAGAACTTCAGTGAAGAAAGACTTGCAGTATTGTGTAGAGATGGGACTCTCAATTCAGATTGTGTGTGTGTGTTTGAATACCATGGGATTTTTTAGTGGTAATTAAGATGCTTGCTTGCACTATCACAAAACAGTAATGCAGTAAAACTCAGACTGGTGGACCATAGAGCTTGTATAAGATTATATTTGGACATGAGCTGGCAGTGTGCACTCACAGCCCAGAAAGCCAATTGTGTCCTGGGCTGCATCTAAAGCAGTGTGGGCATCAGGATGAGGATGGGGATTCTACCCCGCCACTCTGCTCTGGTGAAACCCCATCTGCAGTGCTGCATCCAGCTCTGGGGTCCTCAGCACAGGAAGGACCTGTAGGACTGAGTCCAGAGAAGAGACACAGAAATGGTCACAGAGCTGGAGCACCTCTCCTATGAGGAAAGACAGAAAGAGCTGAGGGTGTTCAGCCTGGAGAAGAGAAGGCTCCAAGGAAATTTTGTTGCAGCCTTTCAGTACCTAAAGGGGGCTTATAAGAAAGGTGGGGACAGACTTTTTAACAGGAACTGTAGGGGACAGGACAAGGGGCAATGGTTCTAAACTAGAAGAGGGTAGGTTTAGACTAAATCTAAGGAAGAAATTCTTTACTGTGAGGATAGTGAAACATTGGCACATGTTGCCCTGACAGGTGGTAGATGCCCCATCCCTGGGAACATTCAGGATCAGGTTGGATGGGGCTCTGAGCAACCTGCTGCTAGTGGAAGAGGTCCCTGCCCAGTGCAGGGATTGAACTAGATGACTTTTGAAGGTTCCTTCCAACCCAAACTATTACAACATTTTAGAAGGAAAAATAGTTGTCAGTAATGTCTTATAAATAAATTAAAAAACTTGATAGCCTTTAAATTTCTAATCTGTTCTAATCAAACTGTACTTGATTGACAGTAAGCTATTTGAAATCTCAGAACTAAGAGATTTTGGTTTTGTGCAACTCGCTACAGTTGGGATCCAATTTCTCTGGAGAAGTGGCTAAGCAATACCATCTACCCAAGTTCCTTGAATCACTTTAAATTTCTCTGCCTTTGTACTGTATTACATTTTTTCTTTTTATAGTCCTTAACCTTGTTTGACAGTAATGCTGTCATTCTAATATAAGTGTAGTCCTTGAAGCTTTTGTGCAAGCAGTTTCAAGTCTTCATTAAATTTTTTTGTGCCTATGGATGATATTACCCAAGATGTCTGAAAAGCACAGATTTGAAGACTTGCTTCTATAACACAAAGGGATTTCTAGTTTAGTTTGTGAAACATACTGAGCATCCAATTAATGTGGTCAGGATGAAACTAAGCAGCAAAGAGAAAGCTTTTCACTTTAGTTAAATATTAAGCACCAAAGGTGTTCACCTAGTGAACGTGCAAATAAATTGGTATATGTGCAAGGGCCTGAGAAGACAGAATATATCCAATATGGACCCACATGGGGGGCCAAGCCAATGGATGTAATAAAAAGAGAAGAGCTGAAATAGTAGAAGAGAAGCTGAGTTTCTAAGGTATAAAGTTGCTTCAGGAAGTATCTAATCTCAGTAAAGAAGGCAAAAGGTTTTGTTCATTAACATAACTCACTGAGAAAGCATCTATTGTAGATTAAGTTAGTCTTTTTCCCCAAAAACTAATATGTCTTTTCTTCTGTATGTGTTCCTTCGTTCATAGGGATTGGACAAAGGTTATTTTCATGTAGGAAGGAAAAAGCTTCCAGAAAGGAAAGATTCAGCAACATATTTTCCTGTACCTTATGACCTGCCACCAGAACAGTATGGAAGCAAAGGTAAGGTGTGACTTCAGAAGAATAGTAGGCTTGTATTCTACATAAAGCAAGCTAGTTGAGTAACTCTGAGTCAGTTGAATACTGCTGTGTTCCAAAGATAGATTTTAACTGTTTTGTGGTGTGATTATATATGATATGATATCAGTTCCACTTTCTGCTTGTGACTTCGAAGAAAGCAACTATAAGTTTCTCTATTCTAATTTTTTTCTTTATTGGTGTTTAAATTTTGGATGAATAACTTCAATGCTAGTTTTTATTCCTCTTCTGTGATTCTTATATGCATTAGGAAAGTAGATATTCTTTATGGAATCAAAATGGTTTTTTGCAGAACTAATAGGGGAAGGAGTGTTGAAAAGGGAATGCTTGGAAGACAGCAAGCATGAGCTAAAAACAATCCTCTGGAAGTGGAATATGAAAGAAATACTATAGTGCAAATGTGAAAGAATTGCTGTAAATCAGAAGGAAGAGTTGCTTTTGATCAATTCTGTATTTCATAGGTTATATTTTGTAACACTTGAAGAAGTGTACAAAATCTCAACTGTCTCAGTTTCCGAGATTATCTCTAGAACATGCAAATTAGGAAGGTGATAAGTAAGTGCGGCTCTGGGGTGATGGTGGCTGAAAAATATAAGAATATATTGAGGGTAATGTTGATGTGCAATCTGCAGTAATTGGGAAGAGAAAATTTTTGTATTTTTGTTCTTAAAACTAATGTCAGAAGATTGTAACTAACTTCCTTTTTGAGAAGCCTTGACCTAAGAAAGACAGCATCTAGAGCAGAGCTTGAAATAGGAGCACAGATAGTTTATAGAAACTCAAATGTTTTAGTAAATCTTTGAACTAACAAATGATGTGGGGAGAAAGAGAACATGTAAAAGCTGAGAAGTCAACAGACTTTATAATAGAGTCTTACATAGTAAATAAAAGTGAAGGCACAGGGTGATTGAAGCTCCACTGCAGGATCAGACTGTGATCTTGATGCTTCTTGCTGTGGCTGAAGTAAGATGGCTTCACCAGCATATTCTTTATTAGGTGATCTGTAGTAAACACCAACCACGAGGTTTCCTCTGTTGGCTTGACCTCTGTTTTTTTACTTGTATACTTTCACTCATCGCTGCTTTTCACAGCTCTGTGTAGTCAATCCACTCTTTTCTATATAGAGGAAAGCCCTCTGTCTTCCTTCCTTCTGGACAGTTTATAGCCATTGACTGTAGTGTCATGGGATTCAGGCCACCAAGTTTCAGTGATACTGGTTAGATCTTTCTGCTAGCTGTACAGTGGCTCCTAGCTCCTGTTTGTTATCCATGCTGTATGCATTCGTGTAGAGCCACGTCAGCTGGGCTGTTGACCACATCACTTTTTTAGAGGAACAAGCCCTAATTGCTTTGCAGCATTTCACAGGTATTTTCCTGTTGGTTCCTAATGCAGCAGCAGCCCTTGGCTCTTACGTTGCTCAAAACTCCATCTCTTCCACTACTAAGTCTAGACTGAAGCCTTTGCTTAAAGTTCTGGCCAGCTTGTTGGCAAAGAGGCTCATGCCCCACTTACGTGAATCCCTTCAGCTTTCACCAAGCCTGGCTTCTCGCCAGTGGACCCATGGTCATTCAAGCCCAAACCTTAAATACAGCAACAGCTGCACTGCCAGGCATTCACCTCCTTGATATGATTCGTGTTCTGTAGCTTCTGTGACTTGGAAAGATGATCATTCTGCTCTAAGAGCTTACTCCTTACCTAAAAGACCTCTTAAGTGGTTTCGTTTTTCCCAGAGGAAAAATACTGGTCCAATGTAGAAATGCTAATGCAAACTGTTAAGCTGGTTTATTCAGTATAAAACACACTGTTTGAGTACTGTTACTGTCATGTCGGGGAGCGGTGGAAGGGATTGTGGTGGGCTTTTGAGCTAACTACAAGGTAAGAATATACTAAACTAGATCAACTAACTGTTGTGCTCTGGGATATGTATGCACTGTCTGCTTGTTAACCACTGCTCAGATTGATGGGTTTAGGATGGTTTTTCTAAGAGGTCATACTTAAATTTTTGGAAATTTTAAAACAAAGATTAGCAGAATCCATGTGTATTCTCAGAAGTTTCGTATACTATCTTCCTTGTGCATAAATGTGCTTGTATAGTTAATATTGTCCTTGCTTTAATTCCAACATTTAACCTATTGTGTTAGTGAGTTTTATGCATATTTCAACAAAGTGTAAAGATTTTTTTCCAAATAACTTTTTTCACTTTATGCATGGAAAATATATTTCTCTAGAGAACTGGTTTGACTGTAGTTCTGGTTTTGGGTCTTGGCTTTCTCCTGGCGTATGCACAGATGACAGAATTCAGGTTGTCTAAGCTTTGGCAGTGGAAGTGAAGTCAGCTGCCTGTGCCGTTTCAGATCTCTTTCCTGAATATTCTGTTTCAGTTCGCCAGTCTCCTGGTGGAAAAGATGTTTGAAGAAATCCCATGTTGAGGGATGGATTCATAAAATAATCTGTCCCTAACAATACAGTTGTCAACTCCTGAACTCTCTGGAGAGTGATGTAAATAGATTTATTTTAATAAAGTCTTGAGAAGCAAAAATGCAAGTAATTATCCTTTCCCCAAAGAAACCATATTGACTGATCCTCATAATTGAAGGAGAAAAGGCTCTGGGGGATTTTCCATGAACTCAGATTCTCTAACCATGGGGAAAAAAAGTACATGTCACTTTCATATAATCAGAAAAATCCTATTAGGGGCAGGAGGAAGGAGAAATGGGTGGAATAGTGAAGAGATGGTCAGGAGCAGGGCCATGCATTTGCCATGTAAAGTTCTACTTAGAAGATTCCAAAATTCAAAACAATACAGTGTTTTTTCCTGTACTTGTACAAATTCTAATCATAGATGATATATACTTAGAGAATGCTATTATTATATAATGTAACAAAATGAAAGAAAAGTTTCCTAGTTTGTGGAAATAATTTAATTGCAGAGGTTCTTTGTTACTCTGTCACAAAAGCTTTCTCTCATACTAATTGGTGTTTATCATATTGGACAGGACTTCAGCATGGAAACCGTTACAGTGGAATAAATGCATCTTGAAAAGTAATAAAATATATCTCAGGACATACAATGATAAATTTACCAGTAAACGATGTAAATAATTTGTCTGATTTCAGCCATAATAGTTCATGAGGTTGCTCCGCAACCTTTTAAGGTCCACTAAGTTCAATAGTAATGAAATAATTTGGCCTCTGTCCTACTTTTCTTGCACCAATATAACAGGGAGGAAAAAGATAAAGTGTTGTCCTACTTTGCCTGGTTTGCCTCATTAGTCAGTGGATTTCATTCTAAAACTCAAGTTTTAGGCAAAACAGAGAAATAGGATCTCTTGGAGAAACAGTCATGAAGCTTTTCTTCCTGTTGTTCTTCCAGAGATTTTTAATGAGTGTAAGTTGAGATCACTGTGAGACTGATAACTTCTTGGATTTGTACTGGTTTTCTCTCTTAGAGAGATGGATTGTCCCTCACTGAAACGTAATCATAGGTGTACTCACTGAAGGATTCATTGATGTGCTTTAAGATGTCACCTGTAGGGAAATTATAGTGTATTCTCTCTGTGACACATATTTAAAGTTTTGCTGTTGCTTTCATTTGGTTTTCAGCTGTATTTCAGACTTTCACAGAGACATGTTGTACAATACATGAACAGGTAAACTCTACCTGCTTCTGCTAGCCAGAGTAATTTGATCTCCCTGAAGTGAATGCAGAATAAGATTTAACTGAGTCTCAAACCATAGCTGGTAGCAGCATAGTCACTTGAAGTTGTGATGGGGAGTTTGTAAGATATCTTCTGTGAGAGAAATCATACCAGAAATATTTTTAAGTAGCTTATTTTGACTACATAGGATGATTTTAAAAAACCCCAAAAAACAACCCAACCACCCAATCAAAGCTACCAGCAAACACAGTAATGCTTGAAAAAATATGTTTGGACCTAAAAATAGCTAGAAAATAATTGATTATATAATCAATTAGCTCAATGAATAGCAAATCTATGGTTTATATGTATTATAGAATATACTGTTGTCGTATTATAGTACACTATTTTGGGCTACTTCATTTGGTGTTTTTCCTAGTGAGTTGCACTTAACTTTCTAGTTATAGGTAAGTATGATGAGATTTCTGTTTAATTGGCTCTGTTTTCTGCTTCTTTAGGGAGACCTCAGCAGGTGAAACATTTCTCTGCGTTATTATTCTTCCAGATTTTAGATTTATTAATCTTGTGTACTTGTTGCAGAACTCTTAAGCTCTATTGTAAAGGGGATGAACTAAAAATAGATCTATCAGCAGCTCTTTGAGTTATGACTGGGTTACAAGCAGGAATTTATAAAAGCTTTTTCTGAGCTCTTAGTTCAAAATGCTTTGAAATTTTTAAACCCTCTGGAAGAGAACCCTATAAAATAGGGGGGTAAATGCATTCTAATAAAAAAGTTGTTTCTCATTTAATTTTCTCTTGAGTGTATATATTTAGATCAAAGAAAGAAACTATTAGTTGATTAATAGTAAATAGAAGATGAATGTGTATGCAAGAAAATAAGACAGGTTCCAACTCAGTTGAGGTGAATCTAAAGTTAGAGTGAAGCTACATATTAGTCTCTCTACATGCCAATTATATTAATTACCTCGGTTGTTTTGTCCTTTGTTGAAGATTTCTTTCCTGAACGATTCTCACAACTTGTAAAAATGTATCAAAATGTATATCATTATATTCCAGTGGGAAAATCTTATTTTACCCTTGGTAACTTGGGGCTAAAGCTGTCAAATCTCACTGGAAAAATGGTGGGGAGATGAGATGAAAATTAGCTTTAATACAAGTTCAAGCATTGTGCAGAAATTGACAGTCCACTTAACAATTCATTAGTTCTCCAGCTGAAGTTTTCAACCTCTGACAGCTATGATTTTGTTAAGGATGCAGAAAAGGACCTTTAACATATCTCACAAGAACAGCTCTCTCCCTTGTGAAGGGCCTTGCTCACTGTTCAGTGTTCCATTGCCACACTTACATGGAAGAGCAAATTGACCTTTTTCTTGTAACTTCAGATATTCAGTGCTTGATATTTTCTCTGGTTTTCCGTGAGTGGGAACTGGGAGTATGGTGAAATTACATTTGGTAAATATTTATAGTGATTTCAGGAAACTATAGTAACACTGCATCTCATTTATTGCATATAAACTGTTGTGCTGGATAAAAGGAAGAAAGACTTCATGGCATATTTGCTTCCACCTCTGGTAGGTTTAGGTATTTGTGTTTAACCTGTTACCTAAAGAGTTGGAAGAATTTTCATTTATCCTGCTTTGTGCTAGTGGTACAGTGCTTAAAAGAAGAGATCAGTGTTTTGTCCAGCAAAGATGTAGGAATTCTTTATTACTCTGAGCTCCCTCTCAGGGACCTGCTCTATTCTCAGGAAGTTGTATAAGTTCTGGGAAAGTGTCACTCTGTGTGGTCTCTACCTTTCTCTCACCTTTGTTTCTTGTTCTAAGTTCTAGAATTCTCCACTTTCTCTGTCAAGTAGTTAAAATATTTTTGAAGAAATTAAGAAAGAAGACTTCTGGGAAAGTAATTAATATTTTTCAATAACCACCTTTTTTTTCTAATTAATGTTGCATACATGCGTGAAACCTGTGTACTTTCTAGGGTTTGAAAGAACTAAACTAGCAGCATCTTCTATGAATTTTGAGAGAACTTCAGGTACTTTCAGTGTGCTTAATATGGTACAAAGTCTAAGAGAATATCCTTTCTTCTTAGTAGATGACAACTAGAAGCTAGTCCTGTTTCTAGTGATTCTAATACATTGAACAGAAAATATTTCACTTATTTAACATTCAGAGCAATGGTAAATATAAATCTGAGTATGTTTAGAAGTTTAGTTTGCAATTTTTCAAGCAGCAAGTGTATATTGTCGCTGTAATTTATAGCCCAGGGTGAGGAAGCCGGGGTTGGAACCAATTTCATCTATGTTGGTATCAGTTTCCTTCCTCAGCAGAACCAAAAGCATTATTATTGACTGATAAACCTGCAGTTTGAGTTTGAAGCTCTCATAATGCAACTTGACATCAGACACTTCTCAGAAGGCCTCTCGGAGTCCAAGTGTAATGCTTGAGTACACTTGTTCTCCCAGCTGTTCATAATGATTGTGAAGAAGTGAACACTTTGCATGAGAAGAAACTTGAGCTAGAGTCACTGTTCAGTTTGGCCACTTGTGTGTAATGTTATGATTGGGTTGCAGACTTGAAGACCAGAAGGAGCCACTTGACTGTCTGATCTGATTTGCCACATGTTACTAGTCAACTTCTTTGAGCTCAAAGCTTATGCTTGGCTAAGGGAGATGTGCTTCGGATTATTAGGTGAGAGCACTCTCATGAGATGGCAAATTCACCAGATGGTCAATATTTTACTTCAACAGTTGGTCAATTCAGGAATTTTAAAGTGCAGTTTAGTTTAGGGGTTTTTTTTCAGGGTAGATGTATGATGCCCAGTCTCGTTTTGGAACTTATATGTGATTTGAGCCATCTTGTGCAGAGTGCAAGATTTATAGTTGAAGTCTGAGGAAATGTAACAGTATGACATCCTGAAAGATCAGAGTTAAGGTTGCACAGAGGACTTTTACCTGGGCATGTTTCCTTGAGACTATTTCTTCCCAAATGCTTTAAATTACCAGCACCTAAGAGTTGTATTATGCATTATATACATATCTTGCATGTTTCCTCGCTGTGGGGAATAACATGCATATTTTACATCTGGCAGTTTTAAAATAAAGAATAAGATCATTCATATTCTGACATGACAGAGGCCCTCATTAATTTTTAGCAGATAACATTTGTTGTGTGCAACATGTACATTATTAACTCCTTTCATATTGCTGTTTTGAGCAATTGCAGTTGATCACCTCCAACAGTCAGCTGAACAGCAGAAGGCCATTTGTGGGAAGAGATGTATCTTTAGGGCAAAACATTTAAAGAATTAAAAAAAAATTAATAGGTAGCTGACAGTACTACTTAATATCTAGATAAATAAACCGTATAGATACATCAGTCTCCTGAAGGCCTCAGTAGTTAACCAACAGATTCAGGCTGTCATAACAAAAAAGATATCATAAAGCTCAATGTATCAATGATACTAAGATAAATGAAACCTATAGACCAGCAGTATAATTTGAGAGTTCCTTGGAAGGGAAGCTGAAAATTATCCAGTCTGGTATTTGGGAAACATGCACTGGGAAACAGCCTGTCTTACTTAGCAACATATCTTTATAAATAAAATTGCTTTGTGTCTTTGATAGTACTCAGCTTTTTATTTCCTTGTAGAATCTTTTAGATGAGTACTGCGGTTTTGTTGTATAACATTATCTTCTCACTGAGCTCCCATCATCACATCTCAGTTGCAATATTGCTATTATCCCTCTTACCAATACAAGTTGCTTGCTGTAGTCGAGGAATTTCACTTAATTTGTGATTTAGATATTACACAGTTTACTGACTGAGGAAATCATCTGTTGTGTGGAGGGAACTTGAAACTTTTAGTTCATAAGTATATCAAGGTTTTTTTATAACAATTTGGGGGAGGCCTCAGGAAAGTGCAAAATACTTTTTTTTTTCCTTATCACACCAGCACTTTGAGAAACAAAGCAAATCCTGTGTTTAAAACTGCAGTACTGGGTTGTGCTTTGTTTCTCTTTTTTTTTTCCCAAACAAGTGGTCATTGTCCTGGCCTTGAGAAATCATTGCCTTATTTGTGAATATTAATATAGATCCCACATCTATTCCCCGTCTGCCTTTCCTCCTTCTTGAGATCTTTAAGTATGATTTTTGCATTGAGAGGAACAAGATAATTCCTTTTCAAATGCTGTGCTCATCCAGAGGGAGGAGACGAGAGACTGTAGTGTGCACCTTTTGCAAATGTTTAAGAAAGAACTTCCCAGATTCATGCAGCAGAGAGTGAGTTTCCCATGTTAGAATGTATATGTAGAATGACTTGAAGAACTCTGGTTATTTGTAACCTTTCTATAGATAAGAATACTTGTTGCTTTGAAGCTACCTTTTCAATGAGTTGGGATAAGAATCCAGTCTCTGGGTTTAGAAATCAACCAGGAATGCTCTCATCCAGATCTCCACTTACAGTGCAAAAGACACTGTAGGAAGAGGATCACAAAGATGCTTTCATTGTGCTTTATACTTTACTATTAAATTGCATGTTCCTGATTTTGACTGTCCTGCCCTCTGTCATATTTATGAGAACATGAAGGTTTGAGGTGGCCTGCCAACATGGATTCTTTGAGTGATAATCAGGTGTTACTCAAAAAGAACTTGTCTATTTCTCCAGAGCCTCTCTACCTTTAAGTAAAATGTGGTAGTCTAATCAGTTGTGAGAGAATGTTCAAAATCTGAATGTAATGAAAATAGTGCTCCACCTGAGCTTTCGGATAATGTTTAAGTAGCAGTGGGACTGGAATGGCCCCATTTATTTTACTGAGTGCTGACTCTAGTGCTGGAGTTTTGCTGCTTGTACATGAGGCAAGAGCGAAGCTGTGTTACCAGCCTAGTAGATAACACTAACTCCAGTGAGGTGCAGTTGAGACAAAGTTGGGGTATCAGAAATCAAGCACTGATCTTGAAATGTGTGGAAGGCAGGTATGTTAAAGACACTTATAAAAATTATTTAATGGGGCTTGTATTTCCTCCCCTCAAGAAGATCAAAGGAATTAACTTTGAGAAGTTTGGCATTTTCATGTGCAACAGTAAGCAGCTACCGTCATATAGTATTTGTACACAGTCATTGTCTTTCTCTTGCTGATATAGATCCTATTAAAAGTGATGAATAATCTTAAATTGGACCTGACATTTTAAAAGTAACTGAAATATAATTTTTATCAGCAATAGTTCTACACATGACTTATTAAAATACTATCAGGTGTTTTATAAAATCAACAGCATCCCGTCAACAGAACAAAGTTGCAAGTACATTAATAGCTACCTTGAGAAACTTTTTAGATAGCCACAATTAGAAAGAACTAAATTAGGTATTGAGGCCTCTCAGCATGCTTTAAGGAAGTGACTGAAGTTATTTCTGTACATCTCAAGTTTTCTTCTGCCTGCATGGTTTGCTGAATTAAGCAGAGTAACTGCCAGATGGTAGGGAAGTAGGGAAGATGGATAGGTCTAATCTGCATAATATACTCTTGAGTGACAGATTCTGGTGCTTGAGTGGGACTGGACTTATTCTGATGTCATAAATAGAGGTCAGTGTTCTAATCTGAATGTATGTTTGAAAACCTTAGTGCTTTTCCCAGCATTTGCTTTATTCTGTACCCATTTTTTTAACTGTTAATGTTTACTATCTGGTAAGATATTCACTTAAAATACAAAAGGTACACATGGCTCTCCATGGAGACTGATAAAAGAAGCTTAGGGAAGTAATGGTGCTATTTTTTTTCTTTTTAAGAGATCACTTGCAGTCTAGATATCCTGCAGTTGAGCCAGAAACCTAGAGAGCTTTCTTGGCAGTGCACTTTGAGTTAAGTGCTATAGTTTCTTCCAGTTTCTGATGTCTTTTATTTTTATATGCTTTGAAATCACCTGTCCACTGTAACGAAAAAAACAACCAACTACCCTATCGCCCTCTTCCTGCTGTAAACAGACACTTTTAAAAACATTTGCATAGCTGGGGTATGTTTCACTGCAACGTATGAACTACAGTACAAGAATTAAGGACACTCTAGTAGCAAGTAATAATGAGTACTTGGTAGCAATGGTCCCTCTGCCCCATGGTTAATTGCTCTGGTACTTGTCACAGTGTGCTGTTGTGTAATTTGTATAACCCTTCATTACTGTTTTTGTCACTTTCTTACTCTCCTTGCTACAGTAATTCTCACTTCCTGTATTGTCCAAGTTGTCATGGGATCCTGTGAACTTAAAACTGGACAACAGTAATCATAATCAATAGCTATTCCTGTCATCTTTGGTACAATTCAATCTATGCATTGTACAGATTGATGTCACTGTATTCCTTCAGGGCTCATTTTGTACATGGAGAGAAGAAGCAGGCTGGATTTATATAAATTTCTTAACTGAGAAAACTCACTGAAAAAAGGGTTGAAGGATTTTTCTCTATTTGAGTAGGAGTAGCCTGAGAGAAGTAGAATAATAACTTGGATTCATAGAACAGCTGCATTTCTGCCACATATATGGTAGGAGGAAGAGCATAGAGCAGGTTGCAGAACTAGCAGTTAACTCCTGGTGTGTTGCCTTTTCTCTTTCCCAAGAGTGGGAAGAGCTTCTGTATTCTGAGAAGTGGGAGGGAGGGAACTGTGTCGTGCAAACCTGTTGCTCATCTGAAGATTTAATGTTTGAAGAAGTGAGGGGTAAACATGAATTTTTCAGAGGTCAAGCAGGTACTGAATTCTTACTGTCCCTGTGAAAAATATTAATATGTTACAGTGCTTATTTATAATTCCATTGGATTAAGAGGGATGCAGCACAAAACTTGCTGGCACTAGGCCAAACCAAATTTGGCTGCATTACTGTACTTGTATATTGTCTAAAATACAACTCTTTCAGCTGGAGAGGAGCATGTTGGGTTATAACTATATTTAAAATAATATGTGGGGGGAAAGCAAAGCCTTTTGAAAACTCTGTATCTTACAGTTTAGTGGAAATTTTTGTTCAGTTTTTTTTTTAACTGAAATTGCACATGATGTTATCTGAAAATCAGTGGGAATTTTGACCTTCCTCTTCCTCCAAAGGGAAAAGAGGAAGAGAACCAAATTTTGCATTTGATAAATGAATTTGTCATGAGTATGTTTTTGTTTTGGTTTACAGATCAACCATGGATTTGGAATATTCCTTACACTGATGCCCCTGATACACATGGAAACATGTGGGTTCCATCATAAATGTTTCCAGTACTCTGCGACGTTCCACTTGCTGACACTGAGCCTGCCGTGCTACTTGCAAAAACTAATTTCTGTTCTGTAAGCTATAATGTCTTCTGTAATGGCTAATTTGTAGTTGAAAGAACCATTAAAATGTTCATAAGGGAGAGATTCTTGGAGAATCTATAACCATATTATTACAAGTGAACCTGTATTTTTTAATACCTTTTTATATGCTTTTTCTTTACTGTGGTTCCTAATGTGGTTTTCAAGATGAGAACTGTTCTCAGAGAGTCTCTCTACATTTGTAGCTGTAATTAATTTAACAATTACTGTTCTGTGAGACTGTCAGTTGACCCCAGTAGCTGGAATAAAAGTTATTATATGTAAAATTTAAGTAAAAATAAAGGCAATCTTGTTAATATATCCTTTGTTCTGTCTCCGAAATGTGTACATTTCAGATTGGGTTGGAACTTGTATCTTGCAAGTGTACTACCAGGTGTTTATAAAATCAACAGCATCCCATTAGTGGAACACATTGCTTGTTATCAAAAATAGTGTGGCCAGCAGGACCGGGGCAGTGATTGTTCCCCCATGCTTGGCACTGATGAGGCCACACCTCGAGTGCTGTTTTGGGCCTCTCGTGACAAGAAAGACTTTGAGGGGCTGGAACATGTCCAGAGAAAGGCAGTGGAGCTGGCGAAGGGTCTGGAGCACAAGTCTGAGGAGTAACTGAAGGAGCTAGGAATGTTTAGCCTGGAGTAAAGGACTCTCAGTGGAGATCTTGCTGCTCTCTACAGCTACCTGCAAGGAGGTTGTAGCCAGGTGGGGATCAGCCTCTTCTCCCAGGTAACAAGCGAGGGGACAAGAGGAGCCTTAAGTTTCGCCAGGGAAGGTTTAGATTGGATATTAGGGAAAAATTCTTCACTGAAGGTTGTCAGGCATTGGAACAGACTGCCCAGGGAAGTGGTGGAGTCACCATCCCTGGAGATATTAAAAGATGTGTGTGGATGTAACACTTAGTGATATGGGTTAGTGGTAGATTTGGTAGTATGTTAATGTTTGGACTAAATGATATTAAATACCTCTCTGGTTCCCTACTTCACATTCAGAAGGAATCTCCCAAAGATGCAATCTCTTTGAAACTCCTAGCAAAGCAATTGGGATGTTGAAAAGTTTAGCCTACCCTAGATGCCCAGTTTCACATGTTCCTGAAGTTTTGTATTGGTTTTTTTTCAAATTAGTTTGTTAGCATCAAGGCTATTACATTCCAGAAGAATTTTTGTTCAGTATGAAAGATAATGGAAGGCTGGTTTATCTGCTTTGTCAGGATGTTTCATTATGTGTGAAGTTGGCTCAGGAGTACATTGCAGCCATTCCATAGCTTCACCAAAGAAAAGCAGTGAGTTTTGGATAAGTGTACCAGCTAATCACGTCCAAATGAGATCTCCAATTAAAAAGTACCAACACTGTCAATGAGAGTAACTAAACCTCTGCATGAGTCTTCCAAGTAATTTGATGATGCATTAATAATAATTCTACTCTGATCAGACACTTACTAGTAATCATCACTGGGTACTCAGTGATGCAGCTTTCTTAATTACAAGGTTGTCAGTCAATATTATCAACAGAACTGGTAAACACATTGATCTTTCCTTCCTACTATTTTACAATTGTGCTAAGCCTCAGCACCACCAATCTGTTGTCACTAAATGCCTGCATACACAGACACTAGGGAGCTGTGTGCTTGTGGTGCTGAGGGGTAGGGAAAAGAGTGTGTTTTCTGATAATGATGCACAGGTGACTATACTGAGGGTAATGGCATTGCATTTGGGGCTCAGGCTCACAAGATGTTAACTTTTGTTTGGGGTTAATTTAAATGTCAGCAACATGTTTAACCACTTTTTTTTTTCTTTTTTTTTTGCTTATGCCAGTGAACACCTTGCTTAAATGTTCTAGATGTGTGACTGATTACACTGTTTGTGCTCTCTGCACACTCCAGTTTTTCTAGCTATCTACCCAAGAGCAGTGAGAATGGTGACCTGTTTTACAAGTATTCTTTAGAATAAGCCATATTCTCATTTTCTTTTTCAACATTCCAGTCAATATCAACTTGCTCTTGTTCTATCCTTTAATAGGGAGCACATCCTTAAAAAGCCACTTTCTCAAGAGACGATTAAATCACTGCCAAGATCAAAGTTGACAAATAAGGGAATTTGCAATTTTTGATGATCAATGACAGTAGTACACTTGTCTTTCAAAACTATGCCAGATGATCTCACCTCCATTAATGCAATAGCTGTCTCTATGCCCAAGACAAACACAAAAATGACTGCTCCACACTAACAAAATAATATGTAAATAAAGAGGAACTCAGTAACTTTGAATAATTTGCCTTGGATATTCCTTCGGGTAGTGTATTGTCATTCATGCTCCTTTGGACAATCACACTGATGTCACGGCTGCAAGCAGCCAAAGGCTCTTTTCCCCACTGTGCTAATCCAAGCCACCCTTGAACAGGTTTGATGGATGCAGCCATTGGTGTGGACAGAGGGTGCTCACTCAATTCTGCTGCCTTTGCTGGCTGAGAATGCACTAATTGAGTTCTGTCTTCTTTCTGACTGGCAAAGACTGGCAAAGCTGGGAAGTATGGGTTGGTTTGGTTTTTTTTCCTCTAACAGGAACTGCCAATAATTTTAAAGATACACCAGCATTTTTTTATGGAATGCATGTGGTTAGCTTTAGCACTTGGCACAGAGTCTGGTTAGTTTGGCTGGCATCTCATCTTCCTATTTTTGGCTATTTAATGTCTTCCAGTATTGCTGCTAATTTTAATTTCCTTTCTAAAGTCTATGCTAAAGACTAATTAAGAGGGAATAAAAACCTGCAACCTGATGTATCACCTATGAATAGCAACAAATAGGAAAAAATGAAACATGAGTCCCATTCATCCCTGGCTGCTGCTTTACTGTGCAACACGAGAAAAGGGACATACCTTTTCCCTGTGCCTCTTGCCACACAGGTGGTGATCCTCTCTCAAACACTGGCATTGGAACTGCCCGCAGTGCACCCTTGCAGCTTAGACCAATACCCAAATATACCTCAGGCTGTGAGACAATCAATGGCTCTTACACTGAGTGTACAATTATCTGCCATTAAGGGAGATTTCTAAGATCTAAATGTTCATTCCCATTGCATTTTGACTGCAACACAATTATTAGAAAATTGCGGGGGGGAGGGGAAGTAGATGTTATAGCTCATTAACCTGCTTTCTGAAAAATATACGTAGGTTGTCTTTCACTGGAAAGAATGTGCTTGTATACTATTATGTTTAGCAGAGCTGAATTCCAGCCCCCAATTATTTAAAAGTAGAATTCAGCACTGTAGCAACTAGCAGATGTTGCTGAGTTCAGCTTTTCCTTCTTAGAGTGAGAGTGGTATTTCCAGAAGATTTGGATCGAGAGCTCTGCCCTTTGAACCTGCAAATAACGCATTTTAAAACCACATTGCAGCTGGAGAGCTGCATCTGTCTTCCCTACACAAATTCCCTTCGACTGCCAAGCGCTGGAGGACAGAGATGTAACACCTTGTCGGGAAGGCAATGGATAACCAGACCTGTGGAGAAGGAGGTGCCCTCTTTTGGCAAAGGGCTGTAATTTTTATGGCTTTGATAGTGGGGGCATATAATCGCCTGACGGGTGTCAGGCCCGGTGTCTGTAAGAGGCCCCGTTGCCTCGGGCGCTCCTCGGCCTCACAGCCCGGGGCCGGGTACCTGAGGGCGGGAAGGGGAGACAGCCCCCGCCCCTCTGAGGGCTGGAGGCCGCGGGGCAGCCGCCCCCCGCCAGCCCGCCCTGCCCGCTGCCGGCACTGAGCTCCGGGGGCGGCGGCCGCGCCTCTGCTGGGGGGAGCTGCCCTCGGGGGCGCGGCCCGGCCCGGCCCGCGGCTCCCCGGAGGCCACGGTGCGGG